>VUQH01073661.1:0-75627 GCA_015106775.1 Etroplus canarensis
TGTCCCAGATTTCCCAGCCTTTTTTGCATACAGGGGAATCACTGGACAGTGCGGGCTCAGAGAGGTGAGACATTTGGCTCTTGATTGAATGGCACAGGTCCAACAAGGCAACATGAGTGATAAGAGCTGCCAGCCAACAAGGTGGCACATCAGAAGGACATTCTTTCAGTTGTACGGTATGTAGGTAAAAGCTAATTCAAAAGAACTGTTGAATCAGGGAGGCCAGACAACTTGAAGACGTTCCTGCACCTCATTAGCTTGATTCATGGCTCTGAATTTGACCAATGCAAAACCTGGAAGGAAATCATTACATCTGTGTGGAGAGAAACAGCAAGTTGAAACTGGTTTTAGTACCATGTTTTACTAGTTTACATATATACAACATTCAGTCACGTGAACAAAAGGTTTACAGAGGACTCTATGCAGTCTTTTACGCACAGCTCTCTTGAGGTCTCACCACAGCATTTCAATAGGGTTGAGATCTGGACTTTGACTGGCCCACTGCAACACCTTGATTATTTTCTTTTTCAGCCATTGTATTGTAGATTTGCTGGTGTTCTTCGGATCACTGTCCTGCTGCATGACCCAGTTTTGGCCAAGTTTTAGCTGCCAGATAGATGGCCTCATATTTGTCTCTAGCATACATTGGTATACAGAGAAGTTCTTGGTTGACTGAATGACTACAAGGTGCCCAGGTCCTATGGCTGCAAAAAAGTCCAAATCATCAACCCTCCACCACTGTGCTTGACAGTTGATATGAGGTGGTTGTACTGATATGCTGTGTTTGGTTTTCGCCAAACATCTCCACTTTGGTCTCATCTGTCCAAAGGGCATTGTTCCAAATGTCTTGTGGTTTGATCAGGTGCAACTTTGAAAACCTAAGCCATGCTGCTATGTCCTTTTTAGAGAGAAGAGGCTTTCTCCTGGTGACTCTTCAAAACAAGCCATACAGTACTTGTTCAGTCTTTTTCTAATTATAATGTCATGAACTTTAACATTTAACATGCTAACTGAGGCCTCTAGAGTCTGAGACGTAGCTCTTGAGTTTTTTTGCAGTTTTTCTGAGGATTGCATGCTCTGACCTTGGGGTGAATTTGCTGGGACATCCACTCCTGGGAAGATTGCGACGTTGTGCTAGCACACACCTGAATGCTCCAAACCAACAGACTGCCAAAAGTTATGCTTTTATCAAGGTTGTCGCACTTGTTGATCACTTCATCAAGTGCATTTGATTAGCAGTACTAGGCTGCCACTTAGCCTCTTAATTCCTTTGGAAGCAGTAAGGGTGTACTTAATTTTTCACAAGACTGCATATGCCTATGAAGACTTTATGTTTTATAACCGTATTCAGTGTGTCTACATAAAAAGACAGCATCCTTGAGGCCTGCAATGACAGTTTGAGATGCACCGATTGTGAATGTTTTTTTGTCGTGTAAACAAAGAAATCCTTATTATAGTAGATATCAGTTTCAAAGTCATTGAGCTTACTAGCTTGGGAAATTTTAACTGCCCAAAATTATTTTTTACCATCTAGCTTCATTCTTCTTCCACTGCCCTTTTCTTGACATTACTGCATCCACATGATCAGTATAACTGCTTTAAATCATTGTTGTAAATGTGAATGAAGTCACATGCTCATGCTCATGGATTCGTTCTTGTGCTTGTGCACTTGACACAAACAGAAGCACCCCCTCAACAAATCATTGCTCTGTAGGGCCAGTAGTGTTCAGACATTCCCCAGGATCACTTCACATGAAATATTCAGTATAAATACTTTAGATTTTCTGGATCAGCGCTTGAGGATGTGCTTATTGTCTTTGTGTTTTTGCAAACAAAGCGTCCAAAGCTTTAAATCTTGCACCCGCAGAACATTTTGGCAGTTCAGCATTCAGTGTGTATGATCTAATCACCCACACAAGCACCAAACTCCAAAATAAGCTTACCTTAATGCTGGTGTAGCATTTAAGGTACATGATGTTTGATGTGAGTCTGTATGTCACTGTGTGTTAAGGAGATGCAAAAATGTGTTTGGAAATATGTTGATTTTAACTCCAAATACATTGGATTAACCTGTAATTTTTAAATCAAATGAATGTAGAACATCAGGCAGGCATCATACTGTCTAGTTTTTGACTGCCTTACTCTCACCTGTATGTGTCAGCCTCTGGTTCACTATACCAATGAAGGCAGGTGAATTACAGAAACATCTGTTGGGAAGTTGGTTAAGGACAGGAACAGCTGTGCTCTCATGTTGCACTTGTCATCCATAATACACATTAGCAAGGAAGCAAAGAGCCACAGTGAGTTTGTACAGGTTCCAAATGGTATTAGTATAAAGCAACATTAAACTACACTGGAGATAAAAAAGAACTTGTAACTTTTGACTTTTTCCCTTTTACAGTATCCTATCAATATAGGTCTTCTTTTGGGCTTGGTTTTCTGGGAACTGAATTATTCTATCCTGTCACACCAGTCTAGTAATTTTCTTCCCATGTGGTTGCCTACTGTGCATGTCACTGTGGGCAGCGTTCCTGCTGTGTCTCTCTGGCACCAGTCTGGTGCTCCACGCCCCTTTCATAACCTCCAGTCTCTTTGCCAAGATCTCACTTCCTGTTACTCTTTGATTTTGTTGGTGTTGAACTAGATGTTGTTTGTTTCAGATAATTGCACATCTAGAATAAATGAGACATCCGGAGACACATTTGCTTTAAAAGAGGAGTTAGAGGGTAAAGAAAGTGGAAATACTTGTTTTCATCAACTGTTATTTGGTGTGAGCTGATCTGGCTTTTGAGCAGAAAAGTGGGTTTATTGTTTTTGGGTTCTGTCATGAGATGTCAGGCCTTCTGCGAAGCTGTTTATTGAGCTTGTGCATGTGTGTACAGTCCTGTGTGTGTGAAATTAATAACTCAAATACCACCTACTTAAAGTAGTGTTTTTGCTAGATGCAGATTAGTTGAAGTTTGGAAGACAAACTTTCCAACTGATGCTTTATTAAGTAGTTTAAAAGTTGGCCACCTTATTAAATTAAGCTGGTGTAATTATTTATATTAAAATGAATTTATGCTTATCTTACTCTGCTGCCTGGGAAGGATACACATCTATTTTTAGTCTGTGTTGACACCGGTTCAGAATTCACAATACTGGTGAGAGCGATCTGATCCTGAAAAACTGTCCCTCATGTACAGCTTCTATGTAGCAGTAGGGAGATGAACTGTTACTCCTAACTGGCAGCATTTGTATATATAGTATCACATGATTATGACTTAATTTCACAATATAAAAGTTGTAATTCCTGAATGAGCTGTATCATGAGGCAATATTTGCATAACTCATTGCAACAGGTGAAATTCTCTTTTCTATGGAAGTGATAAAGGCTGGTTGGGTCAAGGGCTGTGTTAGAATAGCAACAAGCCAGATCTACTAGAATAAAACATGCAGCGCTGCTTTAAATACTCACTGCAAATACATTGTAGGAGTTTACTCTGTCAGCCTTGGCGTTATTCTGGTTGAAAGAGAAACTAAAGTGACTTCTGACATTTAATTCAATGAGGAGTTTATTAGGAGGGCCGGAGTAACTTATTCAAGTAACAGCTGATGTGTGTTGGACAAAGCTCCAAAGATTATAGAGATTTTTGGCTGCAGTGTTAGAAATTCTCTGAAAATATGGGAAATCTGAAATGCTGAAGCAGCAACAATGAATGTTGGAAGAGCCTAGTAAGTCCCCCAAATACATTCCAGTTACCTGCGTGTACAAATGACTCCAGTGACCTCGATATTGTTAGGTTATCTTAGTCTTAAGTACTTTTTCTTTTGAAGTTGTTTGGTGGTTTTGCCCTCAAATGTCAAAGAAAAGAAACTGTCTAATTTTTGTTTGATATGAAAGGTCTTACTAAATTTCAGTAAGAATTACATTATATAGAGAGAAGTAATGGGCCACATCTCTTAATCATTGATTTCATGTTTTTTATTCAGTCCCATTGCCATAGGTGTATAAAATCAAGCAACTAGCCATGCAGTCTGTCTTCCCAAACAGTTGTGAAAGAACGGGTTTTTCTAAAGAGCTCCCTGAATTCCAGCATGGTACTATAAAGATGCCACATTGCAACAAGTCAGTTTGTGAAATGTCTTCCCTCCTATATATTGCCTATATATAATCCTATATGATTAACTGTTATTTTTGCAAAATGGAAACATTTAGGAACCACAGCAACTTAGCCAAAAAGTTGCAGACCATGTAAAGTTACAGAGCGTGGTCGGCAAGTGCTGAGGCACGTAATGCGTGAGAGGTCACCAAGCATCAGATCGAGTGGTGGAAACACACTCTGGAACAGTGGAAAAGTGTTTTGTGGAGTGACAAATCACACTGCTCAATCTGGTAGTCTGTTGGATGAGTCTGGGTTTGGTGAATGGTAGGAAAATGCTATCTGCCTGACTGCATTGTGCCAACTCTAAAGTTTGGTGAAGTAGGGCTAATCCTGTGGGAGAACTTGACTGACCCACACAGACCCCTGACCTTGACCTCACTGAACACCTTTGGAATTACCTAGAACAGAAATTATGAACCAGACCCGCTGATCGAACATCAGTGTTTGACCTCACAAATGCTATTGTTCATGAATGGGGAAAAATTCCCAGAGACACACTTTAAAATCTTGTAGAAAGAAGAATGAAGGCTGTTAAAGCTTCCACTCTTCTGGGGGGGGCCAACTCTATTTTCATACCTGTGGCTTTCAGCCAATGATACCTGGGATAGGCTCCAGCACCCCCCGCGACCCTGAATTGGATAAGGGGAGAAGATGACTGAATGAATGAATGGCTTTAGAGCGGGATGTCTTAAAAGCACCTGCAGGTGTAATGTGTTAGTGACCCAATACTTTTTTCTAGCTCATTTTAGCTTTCAGGTAAACTGTGACAGGTCTCACATGACAATAACAGTAGTCTGTGTTTGTGGTGATCTCATCTTAGTGTTTGAACTGCAAAGTGAAGTTCTGTGACTAAATCCTGCTTGCAAGGTGGATTTTAGGTTTATCCAATGCCTCACTCTCCATTTTTAAACACACTTAAATAAGCAAACACAGTGATATAAGGCTTTGTTGTCATTGTAGTTTTGCAGTGAGACTTTAATTGATACAACTGTGGGAAAACCTGCAGTTTCTGTGTATAAATTTACTAAGTTTAACTACTAAACTTAAACTTCTAAAAGAGCTGCGATAAATTTGTCTTGTGAATCACTGTTGAGCATGAAAACCCACAGAGGATGCCTCTTCTCACTCGCCTCAGATCAGTTTCATGTAACTTGACCTCACTCAAAAATAGTAATAGTCCTTATGCACACACAATCACACATACACACTGTTGAGTCCAGCTTAGAGATGGTATATGTACTCTACTCACAAAAAGTTAAGGATATTCAGCTTTCAGGTGAAATTTCAGGATGCATCTAAAATGCACTTTAACCTTTACAGGTGAACTTAATTTGACCTTCTCTACACTTTTGAATGTACATGTCCAACTGTTCAGTGTTTCTGTACTTTTTGCATAACTTGCTGTTCTCTAACAAGAGGCTTAACGGAAAAATTCACAACTGGTGTTTGATCCATGAATCGATCAATACATTTTCTGGTTCAGTTAGAATTGGTATTTAAACAGTACTCTTCATGATGCTGTTTTGACTTCCTGAGACCAAGGCGACACCTAACAATTGATCAACAGTACCTAGCCATTGTGAGGCTTCGAACAGCATGTTCTCAGAGGAAAGTGGCCACTGAGCTTAGAGTGTCACAGAGTGTCACCAGCAGATTGCAACAGAGAGACTGGAAGAGTCACAGAAGTCAAGCTGTAATTGATGGTCAAGTGCAAATGACAAATTATCGAGACTTTGACATTTTTTGATATGGTATACCCACCACTGTTGTTGGCTTTTGTTTCAATAAGTTGTTTGAAATGAGGAAATCACCATTGCATGCTTCTACTTAAATGCCCTAATTTCATGATATAATATCACTGTAGCGTGAGCTTTATATGTTTTCCATAAATTTCACCCAAAAGCCAAATATCCTTAACTTTTTGTGTGTGTGTGTGTGTCTGTGTGTGTATGTATATATGTATATATATATAATTGAATTTCTACCATGATTGAATTCCATTATGCTTTGCTTGTTGTCAAATTAATTTAAACACATTTCCTAATGAAGAAAGTACACTTTGTTTTCAAAATTAGCATATGAATTTCCACATTTGTTTTGAGTTATAAAACATCCAAATATTCTGTAAAATCAAAGCCTTTTGTCACCAACTAGATTATAGTAATGTTTTTAGAGTTTGGCAAAGCTATAGTTTTACATAATGATGTAGTTATGAAAAACTGTTCTTAATTTTCTGTTGGAGTATCCATAAGTGTCCAGCTAACTATTAATGTGAGACTGAAAATAGAAAGGACTCCTAATTATAATTAAAAGACTTCCTGAACCTGATCTGTTGAGAGCTCCCAACCGTCTGCAGACATACTCTGACTGGTGTCAAATTACAGAGCAAGATATCTGACAAAACATCCACACAAATGCATCAGACTGTAGCTGCTGAAATTGCATCAAAAAGGGTTTTGGACTCAAAAACAATGTGTGATTTTAAAATGTGACTGATTTCATTTTTATGGCCATTTCTGAACTGCTTCTAGTATTGCTGTTGTTTTTAGATTTCTTAGTGGAAATCCAGTTCTGTCCCCTTGCACTTTCTCTTTCATCTGCTTTTAGCTGCTTATAGCTGCTTATAGCTGCTCTGCTATGCAGCTGGAAGGCAAGCTATGTGTATCTCGGGTCCAGAGAGAAGTTTTAGTCATGCAACAGGGTTTGGTCTGCATGCAGGAACAGAAACTGTCCTCCCTGAGTTTGTCCCTGGCAAATACACATATAAATTATTAAATGTGTTTGCAGGTCTGAAAGACTGGTCAGGAAAAATAAGGGAACATGTGTATTGTCTGAGGGCTGATGTCCTCTGACAGAGGACGTACTCATAGATTATCTCCACATATGTTCACACTTATACTCCATCCCACAGTGCCAACAGGATGGCTCAGTGTCCGGTAGATTACTGAGGACTCAGAAGCTGCAGCAGCCTTGGCTCCTCTCACCTCTCTGCTACTTCACTTCTGTTTGTGAGGTGATTTTTTTGTTTGTATGTGCAGGTAAAACATTCTGTGTGAAGTTCTATGCATGAACCTCATCCACAAATCAGCCACAAGATTAAAATCAAAGACACACAGTGTAGAAATCCATGATCATCCTGTTGCAATGCAATCATGTCAATGAAAACCTTGAACCCTCATATTCTTATGATTGTGCTTTGATTTCTGCTATATTTACAAGTAAATGAATAACTCAGAGGGAAAGTCAGAGGCAACAGAATGTCTGACTTTTTTCTCTTACACAGTGCTCAGCCTCCTGGCTGCTGTGGCTAGCTGAATGGTGCAGACAGAGTTGTCTAAATCCAAAAGCTGAAAACAAAACCTCCTCTGTGAGCAAATATTACATTGTCAGACATTCAAGGTGATCCCTGACAGATTTAGAAACAAGATTAAGTACATACTAACTTTTGTGAATCAAGAAATAAAACTCACTAGACAGATGGGTACAACCAGCGGCATCTTGGGTGGAATCAATTTAGTCCAATCTTAAAAGTGAAACTGTGACTTTAATTTTTTCCTTCCAATATTTTTGTTTGGTTTTTGGTTTCTTTTCTTGGCCTTCTACTGCAGGAACAAACTTAAAGAACCTCGCCGAGGTTTACATATAATATGAAAGAGTACTTTTGTACACCGCTGAATTCTGAGACTGAATTTTTTAATGCTGCAGCAGACTCTTAAAATGCAATTTTTGTATGTAATACAGTCCTGAACTGCAATAATAAAGCAGTAGTCCAGGCACAAGCTGTACAATTATCCAAGCTATTATATGAAAAATAATCTGAAATCAAACCTTAGCCACAGTGAATTCCTTGTTTCTGATTGGTCAGAGGGCCACTAAACACGTTAAATACATACTGAAGCTAGCAGCAACCTTAAAAACTTCTTATTCCTGGAAAAGGGACAAAGCTTTGAAATCTAAGAGGTTATAATCTCCCTGTCAGCTGTGATTTTCAGAAACCTTTCGGTTGGCTTGCTGAGTCTGTGTTGGTCATGCCATCTTATCGAACAGATGAGCTCACATTCTTTCACATAGTCTGAATCTCTTTTGATGATAAATGGCAAAGATGTAATTGGTTTGTGTGTCTGGTTTCTTCTGTGAAACTGTTTCAAGTCTGCAGAGAAATAGAAATCCCAACTATAAACCACTAGGAAGTGAACTCAGCCTGGCAGAGTTTGCTGTAATTGAGATAGGATTTGTATTCAAGAAGAGGATAAGGGTCTTCCCAAACCCATGCAATCAACAGCTGATGTTAATTAGGTAACCACACTGCAAAATATTCACCGTGCAAAAGTTATTTTAATCTCAAAGAATCACAAATGTTAGATTTACTTATCTCTGGGGCCATATATATGTATCTCCACCTTACAAGTGAAAGGGCCCTGGTTTGATTCCAGGTGGCACACAAGCCCACCCACTTACCATGGAGGGTTGCATCAGGAAGGGCATCGGCATAAAACCTCTGCCAAATTACCAATGTGGATTAATCCACTGTAGCATCCCCTTGAGGAGAATGCAAGAGAGTAGTCGACTGTACTTTTTTATAACTGATTCAGTGGTTAATCAGATCACCCCGTTAATTAATAACAAACTACAAAACTGAGGACTGAATAGATATTGTTCCCTTCTCTTCCCTTCTTTCTGCACATCTGCTTTAACTGTTTTGTACTAGTTATACAGACAGTCCTAATGCCAAAATAATCAATGAGATTTTTAACAGTTAACCTCAGGTTAACAGCATCATGTCACTGTTTGCTTTCCCACAGTGATCAGAGGTACAGGTGTCATGCAGTGTGTCCAATAGGGCACTGACTGACAGCAGTGACACAGAGAAAGAAGTCTTTCTAATCTGTCTGAGAGGATGATGTCACCAGAGGAAAAATCTGTCTTATTGCAGGGAGATTTCAGTCTCCAGGATACAGTCGCATACAAACTGTCATTTTATCCATCCTGAATGCTCTGCACTGTCGAGCTATAAAAGATTTTGAGTGCTTACAAAAATAGATTAAAATAGAGTTCCACACAGTGTTCTGTGATTTGTAGTCACAACACACTACAGCACACTACAGAGTTCTGTACCTACAAGTCTGTGTTTTTGGTTGAATAAAGGAAAAGGTTTATATTTTGGAATAAAAAAATGCTTGGTTTTTTGTTCTTAGATGAAAAGCAGGATACCTCTCTTATGCCTTAAAGTTCAATATAAAACCATAAACAGATAAACTATATCCAAAAAGCTGAGAAATTTGTGTGTTACAGCAGCCAAAACAGTAAATACAGCCATTAAGAAAATATTAAATAATGTTAAACGGCTCAATAAAGTAAAGACAATATAGCTCAAATAAATACAAACTTGAAATAAAAGAGCCCAGTAAATCCAAATGCACAACAAGGTGCTTAAGTGGAAACTCTCAACAAACTAAATACAAGGAAAAAAGTTAAGCTGCTTCTGTCTTTCTCCTTGCTTTGTAGCTAACTAACAAGTTATGTCTTGTTTTCCTAATCCCTACAAATTTTTAAAGTTGTGGTTTAAAGTAAATTTTTACATGGCTAAACAGCCCAGTGAGTTCCTGGAGTCTTTTCAAGCCAACAGGTTGTCAGGTAATCTGTAAACATTACCAAGGCCAAACTGAAAAGGCAAAGAGGTATCCACAAAAGGCTGCAAAAAGTATGAGGAAGAGAAAAACTTGCTGGGAATGAACTGGAGCCGAACTGAAAACAAAATGGAAGGTTCAACAAGATAAGAGATACAAGAGAAGACAGGACTTTAAATACACACAGGGGAGATTAGGGATGAAAAATAGGTAGGAACAAGGTACATGTGAATGTAATTAGACACAAGTGAAAACAATGACAGTAAGTAGAGGGACAGGAGATACACAGGGCAAAGCGATATTCATTCTTTAACCTCTTTGCATGACTTTGGATTGTCAGAGGAAGCCAGAGCACCTGGAGAGAGCTCATGCAAGCTCCACACAGGGGGGGCCTAGGATGGCCAGCAGCTGGATTTGAACCCAGACCCCCTTGCTGTGAGGTAACAGTGCTAACCACCTTGCCACTGTGCTGCCTGGAAAAGCAGCAGCCAAAGTAAAACAGCAAGTGGAACTAAGGACAAAAAGACAAAAAGGCAAAGTTAGAGGAAATAGAAAGATATAGAGCCTGGGGCCATGGCATCAGATGTCATTTGGATTCTTGGATTTTTGTATGGTTTAAGAATTTAAGAAATGGTCATTTGTGATCTTTGGAAGACCCATGCTACCTTTGAAGAAACACGACCTAATTCTTTACTCATAATTAGTTCATATGAGTTTATCTGTCATTCACAAAGAGCTATTACTTCTTTCATCTCCTTGTTAAGGACATTTTACTTGTGCATCTTGAGCCTTACCAGAATGTCTGTCATTTGTTGACTGTTCATCCCTCAGCTGAACCTTTGCATCAGGGTGCACAGAGATCCTGGGCTTACATTTGTCCTGAGGTGTGGAACAATAGCGCTAACACCCTGTTTCTAGCATGCTACAGTAATCCCGACAAATGCCAGGAATTTCAGCAGGGAGCTGACCGGCATTCTCTCTGTTTTTCAGCAGGGTTCCTGAGTTTGAGAAGCATTGCTGCTTTTTCCACTCATCACAAACCTTTAACCCCACTGACTCTTACTTTTATATATTTTCTAACAAGGCTATGAGCAGGTTATCTGTGGCAGATTAAAAATTTAAAAAATTCATATTAATATTTGTCTCACCTTCTCTCATTTTAAAAGCAGAATCAGAATGAGCTTATCTCGTAAGTTATCAAGTGTAATTTATTTTAAAAAAACTGCATTACATTGCTGTCCTGGGCATTTACACATACGCCTATAAAATTCTGACACAAACAAACTGCACATGAATTTTCCGGTGAAAACTACAGCAAAAGCTGTAAGCTCAGTAATGTTTTTGTAGCATCCATAGAGAATGGATTTGTGTTTCTGTGTAAATAAACTTCTTCTTTTGTGTATTCCTGACACAGCCTCTGGTGAAGTCTCTGTCAGAGCCACACAAAAGGAAAACTGACATCCTGAATCTCTCTTTCACAGTGCAGATCTGAAAGATAGCAGGCCTTAAAACATTTGTCATCGTGACACATTCTGTGAATTCCTTTGGTGTTGGGGTCTTCCCAATAAGTGCTCCTTTTCTCCTTTATGAAAGAACCCCAGAAATGCCTCCGAGAAGGTATACACACACACCCATACACACACCACGTTCATCTGTAGTTGCTTTCTTTTATTTTACTTTCCTAGGAACTTCTTTGATATATAAATTGTGTTACCAAAATTACATATAATATAATAATAATAATCATATGCCTATGAATAATCACATAAATGACAGACAAATCATGTGATATGTAATTAAATTCACCAAGAATAGTACACAGTGAATATTTGACGGTTTGGCCGGCAGAGGTTAGTGTGAGACTCTGGGTGCAGTGCAGAGGGAGACCTAGAGGTGACTCACTTGCTGAGTGGAGTTCAAGAGCCCAAAGCAGTACTGTTCAATGATAATTTTTTTGTTTAGTGCTTTATTTGGGTAAAAAGTAAAAAAAAATACCCGAATAGTCTAATATTGGAGTACTGCCCTAAATGATTAATATGCAAATTCTTGAACAAGTCTCTGTGCTTTGTGCTGTGTTACCTGGCACTTTTACGCTCCCTAGGTCCAAAGTATGGATTTAAAATACTCACGACTATTTGAATACAGTTATTTTTAATACCTGTAGCGTGTGGTGGAGGCTTGAATGTCGTAATTTATCTTGAAGGGTCTTGGTTATCCTGTTTACTGTACTGTGCAAAAGTTGTAAGCCACCCCTCATTTCTTTATATTTTGCATCCAAGGAGTCAGACTCTCTTGTAGTTCTTTAAAGTGGTCTTGAATAAGAGTTCTCCAGGATTTCTGAAAGTCTTTCAAAACATTTCTTTGGACATTGGTTGCTTTTTCATTTGTTTCAGTAAATAATGAACACGTGTTGCACAAAACTAAAGCAAAGAAGCAGTTTTAAATTTTATCTTTAGGCATGAACAGCCTGTTGCAAAAACACATTTTTTTCCATTTTTTTAAATTGAAGCTACAAAAAATGCCAACAATAACACAGTTTAACAGGCATAAATGGTGATTTTTGCGCTAACAAAGTGATTCCCAAATTAGCTGAAAACTTATATTTTGGCATGGAGTCCTTAAAAGTTTGAGGAAAGTGGACAAGTGGAGGACAAGAGAAGAAGTGACAGGCCTAAAAATCTGTCTGCAGCAGATGAACAGTATCTAAAAGTCATCCAACAAAGACCTGACACAGGAACTGAGAGATGCATCTAGTCCTTCAGTTGATTCATCTACTGTTTGCCAAATAAAATGGCAAGAAATGGCCTCAGTGGAACGGTGGCTGCCATTCTTAAGGAAAGGAAACAGGGAGAAAAGACTGAAGTATGCCAGATTAAACAAGAACTGGACTTAAAATTATTGGCAACAGGTCGTACAAAGGGATGAATCTGAATTTAAAATTTTGTTCAACTTGTCATCAATATATATGGAGAAGGTCAGGACAGAGATACGACAGTGAGTTTCTACAGACAGAGCCTCCACCATGCTTACATGGTGGAGGCTCTGTCATGGTTTGGGGCTGCATTTCAGCAAGTGGTGTTGGAACTTGTTAAAACTGATGGAATTATGAATTTAGAAAAGTACTGTCACATTGTGATCCAACATGCAACACCAACTAGAAAGCGTGTGATTGGCAAAGGTTTCATTTTTCAGCATGACAATGAGTGCCCCGGACCTCCACATCATTTAAGCAGCATGGGATCATCTTGACAACGAATGGAACAAAAGGCAGCCAACATCTAAAGAAGAGCTTTGGAATATCCCTCATGAAGCCTGGAGAACTATTCCTGAAGATTACTTAAAGAAATTACAAAAAAGTTTGTCTGAGAGAGTTCAGGCTGTGCTGATAAATAAAAATGGTCATACCAAATATTGACTTTCAAAGGTCATTAAAATTATCCAAACTCAGTTTTTTCCTTATTTACTGCATTTCCATTTATGCTTGCGTGTGTTAGAATAAATCATTGCACTTATTTTCTATTTTCCCAGAAAAATATAAAGAAATTAGGGCTGGCCCAAGACTTCTGCACAGTACTGTATGTCAGAGAGAGAGAGAGAGAGAGAGAGAGAGAGAGAGAGAGAGAGAGAAAGTTATTGCTCTATAAAGTTGTCTTCTTTTTCTCACTTTTAAAACTTATAATGAATCTCCTGGCTTAGCTTTGTAAAATGCATAGACTGTATGTCAAAGATGAATGTAGCCTCGGGATTTAACAGAAGCCTGACAAAATTACCCTCCTGCTCACTTAATGTACATGAAATATTTTTACAAATAATACAGTTTATATAGCCCTGTGATGGACTGGTGGTTTCTTCAGGGGGTACTAGCCTCTTGCCAAGTGGCTGCAGGGATAGACTCCAGCCCTCTAGACAATGAATTGATAGCAGGTTAATAAAACGGCATGCATGGGCATTTTACAGCTTTTAAGAGTTTATAATTTAAATCAGGCCTTTTATAATTCTGCCAAAGCAGTGTATGCTTAAGGGTGTGGCTGCGGCGTCCTCAGTTTTTCAGTCAGATCTGCTTCTTATTCATAATATCTGTTTTTATGATGGCAAAAATGCTGAACTTGAGGTTTCAAAACAGGACTCCACTAACCAATCGAATGTTTTCTGTAAAATCTATGTGCAAATGACATTATTAGGCTTGAGAACTGTATTTTATGATGTTTAGGAAAGTTGAATTAAAAATTGGATATATATGCAAATTAAAGACTGATATTTGTATGTTAATATGTGGTATTTTGTCAGGGAATTGCCACGATACAAGCAGGAAAATATCCTCCAGGCTTTGAAGTTAAAATTGCCTCTTTTCATGCGTGAGAGAAGCAGGGAGTGGCAGTAGTAAAGAGATTATTTTTAGCTGCTGACCGTTGAATTCTTGACTTGTTTGTATATTTGTGTTTGTGCTCAGATGAACTTCAACAACTGCACAGGGAGTTATATCACTATATCACTGATGGATCTAGACAGCAAGGGATGTGGGGGGTATCACCTCTTCCCTGTGCCCCACCCTAAAGTCCAGTGTTCTGGTCCTGCTCCAACTTCTAATGCTTGAGCTCCATAGTGGGAAGACCCACATCCCAGAGTGGGGTGGAGGGGCATATCAGGTCTTCCACCTCGGATTAAAAGGGATATGAGGCTTTGGCTGAGGTTTGGCATGGCTGCTTGGAAACAAATCTTACTTAAATTGGTGTGGAGCCAGGGGGATTACAATGACACAGTTTTCTCTGATGTTTCAAATATGCACAGGAACAATGGTTTTTACTGTGTGGTACTCTGGCATTTTTTAGAGTAAACTCCAGGAATGAAATTCCCATAAATAGCTGTAGCTAATAAGGACAAAGTTGACAGTTAATCAAAAAAAAAAAAATCCTTGTGGTACCTCCCAGTTTGTCTCTTCTTATTGGTTTCAGCATCTGTCAGGGAATTCCTGAGATGTTATGCAAGTTTTGGTTTTGCACAGTAACCTATTTTCACTCATCTAGGAGTATTAGGTGTGTGAGTGTGTTTACAAATGTTAATTTCCTCTGGCTTTTGTGTCAGCCATACATTATTATTATTATGAAGTTTGAATTTGCTTTCTAGTCCACATCAAAGGCCTTGTTTGATAATGACAATAACATTTTGAGGAGGTAAAACAGATCAATTTCTTGTGCAAAAAAACACACAAAGCCACCTAAAGAAAAACAAACAGCCTTCAGCACAAGTGTGTTTGCTAGGGGCAGTTAACTTATGCCAACATGGTGCCATGTGAGCTTAAGAGGCACCTGGAAACTGAACATTCCTTAAGAGAGGAACTTTGATCACTTCAAAAGATTGCTGGATAAGAATCAGGGGCAGGAAGACTGCTTGATGGATTGCATGAAAATGACTGATATGGAGTTGGATGCAAAGTATATGCTGTTGCAAAGGAAATGCTCAAAACTGCTTTTATCTGACAGTGAAATCAGAAGAACTGATGATATTCCAGATGACATAGAGACTATATTTTGCTTGTAGGAATACAAGTGTGCCTTTAAATTTCAGCAGGCTCATAGGTCATCACAGAAAGTTTGAAAACCACTGTTGTATTTCACCTGTACTGTATGACCCAGACTTTTGCCATGAAACGTGCATTTACAGCTCCACAACTTTGAGGTTAGGGTCAAAAAAACCATATTGTGCTGTAGCTGTAAATCTCTTTGCTGCTTAAAGAATTTCTGATGCCTCTGTTCCCTGTCTGTGGCCTTATGGCTTCGCTTCAACTGAAAGTGTCTGCCTTCAAAATCAACTTAAGTTTTTGTTGCATTCTTGCAAGGTAGTGCAGGCTGTGTAGGTACATGTGTTGGCAGCGTGCATCACTGTGCAGAGTACAGCTATAACTGGGAGAGCCAAATATATGAAGACCCTAAAGTGATATGTGGCCCATATTAAAAAAGTTGTGAAGGCCTAGATTTGACACACGCTGTAGTGTTTACTGCTTGTCCATACCATTAGCTTAATTTCACATCTGTGTGAAACCGTTTGCTCTGTTCTGTACTACAGAGCTGAGGCAACATTGTGTTGGAAAATGGTGCTGCTTAACCCTCACAAAGCAGTAATACAGGGAGGAATGCCCCAGTTTTAGGGACTGAGTTATTAAACAGTTGGGCTTGTTGTAGAATCACATGCTGCATCAGTTTTTTTTTTATTTAATACTGTAATTTGTGAAGGTTTATAAATATGTCTATTTCTGGAGTAAAGAGCAGTCAGGATTTCCACCAATGGAAAAAATACGAGTGGTTTGGAGAAGCATGAGTTTGAGTCAGCTGGACTGTTTATTAGTCATTGTCTCTGAAATTACTTGGTTATTTTTGCATTTATCCATTCATCTCTCTGTCAAACTTGATAACTTGATTTGAAAACTTAAATGCACCTCAGCACTTTGGGATCCTTTTAAAATTTAAGGACTCTTTTTTTTGTTTTTTGTTTTTTTTTTACAAAAAAATTAAACCCAACTTTAATTGATAACAATGCTGTAAAATAGGGTTGGGCGATTTGCTCCATAATCCAATCATCCTATTGCCCTCCTTTGTTATTGCTGATAACAAAGAGCATCACCTTGGGGAAAGATGGTAACGTGCACCCATTAGGGTAGCAGCCACCCACCCTCCATGATGCATAATGTGTGACCCAAATGCAAAAAAACTCAGCTGCATGGGTGAAAAAGAAACACCTGGAGTTTATTCCTCATATCCAGCATGAAGAGACTTTTATATGTTGACAATGTTAAATGATTTAGCTTTACTGTAATTAGCACAAGTAGACACACATCTGCTAAATAGCTAAAACGGTAAGAAGTCACAACATTTGACCTTAGACCCATAGCTCTATTGTATCATCCAGTTTGTTTTTTACTGTGTAAACTAGTTCACCTGACCTCAGCTCTTCACCATACGTCTCCCAGTGCAAAGGGAGTTTTTCGCTGACGAAAACTCCCCACAATAGGAAAAAGTTACAGAGACAAGATGAAGAGCATCTGCAAACACACATTCATATTGTGCACTTATTTAAAAATCAGTCCAGCAATCAGTAATATCTTCCACTTGTGTTTGTTGAATGATAGCCATGGATCAGTGTAGCTGTTCCATCGTCACACATATTAACACAAACTGTGCACACCAAGCCGTGTCTGTGTTTCAAGTGTTGGTCATGTGTGGAGATGTCACATGAAACTCTAGCAAGGCAGATTCTGTTTATTATGAATCACATAAGAAAATATTAATTTAATGAATCAGTGGAGAAATGAGCCAAAGGAGATTGCAAAGCTATCGCCGGTCACTTTGATTATCTGTAACTTTTTTGTGAAATCCTTCTAACAAACAGTCAAGCAAACAAACTGAGCAGCTGCTGCTGTTACTAGATCTGTGATAAACCATTGATTTTGTTTCAGTTAGAGAAGAGTTAGAGTTCTGTCATTACAGCCTCCCTAAATAACCTCCTGACTGTAGCACAAGGTTGTAGCCCAAGTATGGCCAAAATGTGCCAACATCATGATGCTATTTGTTATGCAGGTGTTCAACAGCAAGAGTGCATTTTGTCTGTTTTCTCACACTTGGCCAACTGAAGGATCCATGTGAAACCGTTTCAGGTCAGAGACCAGCTGTTGAATTCAGCAACTCTTTGTTAGAAGAGAAAATACTCCTTTGTTAACCAGGTGGGTCTTGTAAAGATGGGAAAACAGCCACAGTATCTTCTTAGTTTTTCCTATGGATTATCTATTTTTATTGCTCTTGTATGTCTACATATGAGCTCACATTTCTGTGGGGTTTCAAGACATCTGTCCACAAGTAATTGATGTGCACTTCCTGTTTTTCATATACCTCATAAAGGCAGCCTTGTTTTGTTACATTTCAAAAGTCTTGTAAAATGATGATGATTTAGTGTCAGCGCTCGGTTTGCAGGCTATGTGAAATATTTCTGCTATTTATATTTTGTAATTGAGAGCAGCTGTTAGATTTGTGCTGTCAGGTTCAGACATGCAGTAGGGAGAACCTTAAAACCTTGTTCTTTGACTTATAATAGGTGCTTTTGAATGCCTTGCTTTTAAGTAGTCTGGCCACTGAGCACTTAATTAGGAAGAAGACGGCCTCTTAGCAGGATATAGCATTGACTCTGAGACTGAACCTCACCCATGGAGGATCACATGAATTTGATAGGAGCAGCAGCAACAACTCCACTCTGTTACTGCTCTTTATTACATTATGAATAAGCTTCATCAGACTGGGTACAAAGGACTGATTTAACTTATGTCATTTAAGCGTATTACCAAAACAAGTGCTGACTCACTAAATTGTGAAGTGGATTTATCCTTTCCCAGGGTCTTTGAGATGTAGACGAGGCTCTTGTGTATTGTGTGTTTCACCTGAAGTTGAGCCAGCTTTCCTCATAATCTTTACCTGTCAGCTGTCATAATGCTTTCGCACGTCAGTAGTGAAGAGAGTAGAATTAATTTCCCCCTGGGATTAATAAAGTATTCTGATTCTGATTACCACAGTCAGGATATTTGATGTAGAATATTTTGGTGAAAGATGGCAGGGTGGCCATCCACAATTTACAAGAATCGCTTCTCCTCCAAGAGTATTGGTCAGATTTTAGTGAAACTTGCACACAGTGATTACCAAATGGATCTTCACCCAAACTGCGCTCAAGGTCATTTGTCCTTTCATGGGCACTTTTCTGGATTGTAATGTTCATTATATGAGTGTTTACATGTGCCACTCTACTATCTATACATGAACCATCATTATGTTTATTTATACCACAATAATGTCATGTGTTAATGTGTTAGCAAATAGCACTGTAATAGCTTGAAATACTATTACAGTGCACACACATGTTGCACCACTTGCATCTTGTTAGATTGTGATAATTGTGATCTTTATTGCTCGTGGTCACGGAGGAAGTGGTCCTATTGGTTGACTCCCACATTAGGAATGTGTGGTTGGGTTCTTCCTGTCACCGTTATGCTAACATGGTAGTGTAGTCAAAGCTATGACATGCTGATGCATACACATATTTTCATGTTTTTTATGGCCATGGTTACTACTGACCATGTAGTCATAATACTCCTGAACGCAAACACTTTAATTTGGTGATGAATGACATTAATTTGTCCTTGATATGACTGTTTGCATGTCTCCTTGACTTCACTCCTTGACTATTACTTTCTTTCTATTATGCTTTACTTTTAACCCATGAAATGCTGCTCTAATTATTATTTTTTGTAACCAATTATAGTGACTGAACAAATGTCTGACTACTCACAAAACAATGAACAGAACAGTATTTTTTCCAAAAATAAAGCACTATTTCTTTCAAATAATGATTATATACACTTTCCAGAAAAATGATGCCTGTGGAAGCCTAGACTTGAGGATGTAAAGTCAAAGACCTTGTCTTACTGTTCAAACCATACTAGCTTTGCCTGCCCTTATCTGCCCATCCATTTCAGCTACTAGATGGGACAGACTGAAACCACAAGCCATGCAATCATTTTTTTTGCTCCTACAGTTGCATTTAATAGTTTTGTTATTGACGTCTAAACAACTGCAGATCAAAGTGGAAACTCGATGTCGTTGGCCTGAATCCTCAGGGTCACAGTCACGATTGACTATAACATAGTTACTTTGGCTTTATCGAGTCACGACCTCCAGCTTGCACCAAGGTGGGTTGCAGCCGATTGTGAAGCATTTGGTGAGGGAATCAGTACCTCCAAGTCTGAGGCCACCGTTTTCAGCCTGAAAAGGGTAGAGTGCCCACAGAGACTTTCTGTCCCAAGTGGAGGAGTTTAAGTATCTCAGGGTCTTGTTCATAAGTGAGGGAAGAGTGAAGTGTGAGATGGAGAGACGGATTGGTGTAGTGTCTGCAGTGATGCGGATACTGTACCAGTCTACTGTGATAAAGAGAGAGCCGAGCACAAAAACAAAGCTTTTGATTTACCAGTTGATCTACGTTCCTACCCTCACCGAAAGAATGAGATTGTGGATGCAAACAGCAGAAATGAGTTTCCTCTGAAGGGTTTCTGAGCTCTCCCTTAGAGATAGGGTGAAGAGTTTGGGCATTTGGCAGGGGCTCAAAGTAGAGCTGCTACTTTACATTGAAAGGAACCAGTTGAGGTAATTCAGGCATCTGACTAGAATGCCTCCTGGAATCCACCTAGCTGAGGTGTTCCAGGGATGTACTACTGGAAGGAGTAGTACAACAGGATATCCTAGAGAGATAGGATAGACTCAGGATATCCTAGAGAGATTATATCTCTCGGCTGGCTTGAGAATGCCATGGTGTCCCCCCAGAAGACCTGGAGGAGCTGGCTGGGCAGAAGATGGATGGATGGATGGATGGATGGATAGATGGGTTGTTACTTTGTAGTAATGCATGTCATATCCATGAACTGGCATGAATTTGTGCATTTACTTACAAATAAAACCATTATTGTTCTTTAAGTGCATGCATCTGCTGAGATCTGGAGCTCACATATGAGGATGCAGCTATAAAAAAATCACAAATTCTTCATGTAGGGACCTTATTTTGTTCTGGTCAGTCTTCAATTCTGTCAGTCCTTTCATGCTTAAGCAAAAAAGCATTGTTGTGCTGACTTCAAGCACAACACTGCCAGCCAGTCATTGGAGACTTGAGGAGACTGCTGAGTCAAAGTCAGCATAACCTTGCTGTCATCTTCTAAAATATTGCTGTCAAGGTTCTGATAATGTAAGCCCTGTCATTCTTGGTTTATTGTACAGAAATTACTATCTTATGATTTATGAAATGATAATAGAATCAAATAGTGAATATAAATATCATGGTAATTTCTGTGTTTGTTAATTCCAAGAGATGAGAGTTTGTTTTGCAATTATAAGTGATTTCAGCTGTAAAATCACATTTTACTGTGCTCTCTAGCTGAGTTATGATTTTTAGTCAGGGCCATATTTTGTTCAAAAAGATACTATTGCATAAATAAATTGTATTCCAACTCCACAGTATAGCTTCATACAAACTGCTCTGTCACCCAGATCTCTCTGAGGTCCCCTCTGCAGTACTTTTCCTGAAAAATAGAGGGACTCCTCCAGTTCAGTGTTAGAATTCTAAAGAAGAAGATGCTGAGTCATAGATACTGTATCAGTTGAGAAATGAACCACTCAGTGACTATTTGTCTAGTTTACTTTAATTTTATATTTTGAAAGATATCATAGTTTTATCTACAATTTGGAAGTGCATTGTTTATCTCATTGGCATTAGATATATTTAGTTACTTAAAAAAAGCATGTGTATCTCTCATAGATGCTTTTCCTCTACAACTCAGAGTCAAGACATTTAACACTCTGCATTTCCTGCATGACACAATAATGCTTGTGTGTGATGTGACAGTGGAGGATGACTGGTTGAGGCACCTCCCTGTGAAGCACCACAGCAATGAGATGGGACAACACGAGGGAGGGGTAGGAGCTGGAAATGAGGGAGGTGTGCTCCTTTCTTTCACAATTTCTCTGCTGACAGGGTTTGTGTGCGAGCAGGCAGAGAGAGAGAGAGAGAGAGAACAAAAACACTGAGCTGCCAAGTCCTGTGGGAGCAGAGAGAGAGAGAAAGAGAGGGATAGAAAGAGCCTGCCGTTAGCTGAGGGACGTTTACATCCTCCAGCGTGGTGTTTCAGTGCTGAGCTGACCTTGCAGAGCTCAAACTCTGCTGTTTGGAGCCTCAGGCAGTCGTGAGCATGGATCCTGGAAGGTCTATCCAGCATGAAATCAGCTCTCTCAAAGGTACTTTTTCCAAATTCTGCTTCCTGACTCTTGTCATCACCTTCATATGCTTTCAGGCCCGCCTTGTTTTCCCACAATCCTTCTCTGGTGAGGACTTCCTCATCGTATAGATGCAGGCTGAACAAAAAGTTCAGGCGTGAATGTTTCAGGGAGTTAAATGGAGGAATTATAATCCCCTGTTCTCCCTCCTTCTTGCATGTTTTTGTGGATAAGAGAAGTGAAAAGCTTTTGTTCTCTTTTAATGTCCAGGCGTGACCACAGGGGTTGGACTGGGGGTCGGGATGAGGTGGTGTCTTTTATGAGCCTGTGTGTGTGAGATGCTGTGGGAGGCTGCTGCTGCTGCTGCTGCTGCATGCGGCACATTGAATGCGTCTGCGCCGGGAGATGCAGAGCTCAGTGGCTGGTGCAGAGTAGCTGCTGCATCGCCGTGGTAACAGCAGTGATATGGTCAAGTGTTGCCCTGCCGCTGAGTCAGAGATGGGACCGTTGGCACAGAGACAGTGTTTTTAAAACTGATCACACAGATCCAGCTGCAGAGGAAACATGCCTCTGTGTAGTTTTTTCCCAGTTACTGTTTGCTGCTTGTTTAGCTGCAGCGTGGTTAAGTGTTTGCTTATAATTAGTGCTAACATCACCAAAGTTTGCTCCACCCTCCTTCTATTTTAAGCTGTATCACTGAACTAGACTTCAGTGTCAGAAATGTAGTTTTTACCTCATATAAGATAATTTATCATATTGAATTAATTTTTTTGAGATACATGGACAGTAATATCAGGCCATGTACACATTACAATAAAGGAGCTTTTATGGCATCCCATTCTAAATCTGTAGGCATTAATATGGAGTTGCTCCCTCCTTTGGAACTATAACAGCTTCTAATCTTCTAGGAAGGCTTTCTACAAGATTTTGAAGTGTGTCTGTGGGAATTTTTGCCCATTTATTCAGAATAGCATTTGTGAGGGCACTGGTGTTGAATGAGAGGGTCTGGCTTTTAATCTCTGTTGTAGTTCATCCCAAAGGTGTTGGATGGGGTTGAGGTCAGGGCTCTGTGTGAGCTAGTCAAGTTCTTCTATACTAAACTCATCCAACCATGTCTTTATGGACATTGCTTTGTGCACTGGAGCACAGTCATTCTTGAACAGAAAATGACCTTCCTCAAACTGTTCCCAATAAGTTGGAAGCATAGAATTGCTCAAAATGTCTTAGTGAGCTGAAGTATTAAGATTTCTCGTCACTGGAACTAAGGGGCCCAGGCCAATCCTACAAAAACAGCCCCATAGCATTATCCTCTCCCCTATCAAACTTTAGAGTTGGCACAGTGCAGTCAGGCAGGTAACCAAAGCAAGACTTGTCTAAACTGCCAGATAGAGAAGCCTAAATTGACACTCCACAAAACAAATTTCCAGTGTTCCAGAGTCCAGTGGTGGTGTGCTTGTCCAGCATTTGGCATTGTGCTTGATGATGTAACACTTGTATGCAGCTGCTCAGCCATCTAAACCCATTCCATGAAGCTCCTGATGGACAGTTTTTGTGCTGATGTTAATACCAGAGGAGGTTTGGAGCTCTGCGGTTATTGAGTCAGCAGAGTTTTGGCAAGTTTCATGCACTTTAAGCCTCAGCACTCAACAACCCCACTCGGTAACTTTACAAGGTCTGCTACTTTGTGGCTGAGTTGTTGTGGTTCCTAAAAACGTATACGTTGCAATAATACAACTTACAGCTGAGGGTGAGATATATAAGAGGGAAGAAATTTTACAAACTGACTTGTTGCAATAGTTGCATCCTATCACAGAACCGCACTGGATTTCAGTGAGCTCTTTAGAATGACCTATTCTTTCTCAAATGTCTATGTAGGCAGATTGCATGCCTTGGCGCTTGATTTCATACACGTGCATTTCATGACTGCATGGTAAGACTAACTTGAAGTAAACTGGCATCTGTCCATTTGAATTAATATTTTGTGGGTTTTTTTCATCTCCGAGACGTTCTAATTTATTGTAAAGATTAAATACAAATAGATTAAAGGCTGCCTGATGCATTTATAGGGGCAGAAAGCCTCCAGTTTGTTGAGGCAGAACATAACCAGACTGTTGTAACTGGCTCAACCCAAAGAAGAGCCTTTTTAAAGCTGGTGTGAGTGGAGCTGTGGTTTGTGTGGAGTATTCTGGCAAAATGTGGTAACACTTTGGAAGAGTTTTCCAGGCAGCAGAGGCATTTAAATGATCCTGGAGAGGGATCTGAAGGAGTCCTGCCCATTTGGATTGGCTGAGAATGCATTCCCCAGGGCCCCAGAGACAAAGGCTCCCTCGCTTCACTGAGCGCTCCCAAAGAAGTTACTTTATATGTTGAATACTGCTGCTTACTCAGTCAGACTGAGTTCATTTATAAGCATGTTGTCACCTCAAGACCATTACTCCCATTGTCCCTTTTTTGTCCCCTACTCTCAGACACATGCTACAAAGTCAGAAGCCTGTTGCTGATCTGCTGTATGTGTTGAGAGGAGCATAGCAACTATTAAAGAAATTAGCATGCTTTCTTCTGTCTGCTTTACCTCTTTCACCAGCCTGTTCTCAGTCTTGACCCAAATATTTTGAGCTAATTTCAGGCTTATACCACTCTCAGAACAGGCATTGAAGAAAACTTTCCCTTCCTTTTCTGTTTAAGGATTTTCTGTTGTCCTCTTCCAGAAAAGGTTTCTGACTTCAGATGGCCTTAGCTCACTAAACAAAGTATTACTTTTTGTTTTTATCAAAGTAGAATGAATGCTAAAATGCAGTAAAAAGAGAAGTGTGAAGACAAGACCTTCTGCTTAACATTAAACTTATATAGCAGCCTTTTCTTAATTTGACTTTTGGCGTTCCCTTTACCCCAGGGTTTCTCTAACCCATATCAACATGTTTTCACCAACAGCTGTCTGTTATGAATGATGCTTTCTGAAGGCTATGTGCTGATGAAAGAAAGATGACTGGGCTTTTCAGCAGCACAGGTCCACAGGATATCCAGTTAAAAAGCAGTTCAGTGCAGGAGTCAAAGCACTTGACCTCTGAGTGGTATTGAATTACAGGGGGGCATGGTAAAAAAGGTGAAGCACCTTCTTGACATTTTCAATTTTCAGCAAGTTTAGAGAGTGACAGAAAAGTTATACACACAACTGGTATTTTATTTGTTACAACTGCTTATTAGGGCAAATCTCTTATCAGTCAATCACATGGCAGCAACGCAATTCATTTAGGCATGTAGACATGGTCAAGACAGTCTGCTGAAGCTCAAACTGAGCACCAGAATGGATAAGAAAGGTGATTTAAGTAAATTTGACCGTGACAGGGTTGTTGGTGCCAGACAGACTGGTCTGAGTATTTCAGAAACTGGTGATCTGCTGGGATTTTTCTGCACAACCATCTCTAAAGTTTACAGAGAACGATCTGAAAAAGAAAAAGAGCAAATATTCAGTGAGCGGCTGTTTACTGGGCAAAAGTACTGATAGGAAGGTAACAGTAACTCAAATAACCTGTTGTTACAACTAAGATATGCAGGAGAGCTTCTCTAAATGCACAAAAATCAAACCTTGAAGTACATGGTATACAGCAACAACAGTTCGGGCTGGTGGTGGTGCTATAATGGTTCTTGGCACACTTTGGGCCCCTTAGTATTAGCTGAGCATTGTTTAAATGCCACAGCCTACCTAAGTATTGTTCCTGACCATGTTCATCCCTTTAAGACCACATCTTCAGATGGTTGCTCACTGAAGGATAAGGCACTATGTCATGAAGCTCAGATCATCTTAAACTGGTTTCTTGAACATGTCAATGAGTTCACTGTACTCAAATGGTCTCCACGGTCACCAGATCTCAATCCAATAGGCTCCTATGGGATGTGGTGGAACAGGAGATTGACATCATGGATGTGCAGCTGACAAATCTGCAGCAACTGTGTGACGCTATCGCAGTATGGATCAACTACTGGTAGTTCTGAAGGCAAAAAGGGGTCCAACCTGGTACCTAGTAAATTAATAATAATGTTATATTGTTATATGTTATATTTTTATGTTATATTTTTACATACAACAAATAAGTCAATTTTATGTAGAAAAAAGTGTTTAAATTGATTTCTTTGCATTAAAGAAATCATGATAAAGTCAGGATAAACTAGAAATTGATATTTGGTGAGACCACCCGATCTCTTTTAAACAGCATCAGTTCTCATCATATGCAAACTGCTTGGCAGGTTAGTAAGAACTTACCTCAGAACATTTGGTCTTTGTTTCTCTTGATCCTGAAGTATCTTATGACCTTAATGGAGCTGTTGTCCTTAAGAAGGAATTTAAGGCAGATCATTTTCCTAATGTTATTGACTCAGGACTAAAGTTACCATTCTTAACCTCCAAAGGAAAATTGCTTTGAAATAATTACTCAAATATCTAAAAGTTGCAAACACCAGACAGGAATACAGGAAAACATTTGTAGGTATCCTCTGGAGTCTGTACCTTCTGCTGCTCCCTTGTATTCTCCCCAAGGGGTCGCCACAGTGGATTAATCCTCATTGATAATTTGGCAGAGGCTACTAAGCAAAAAAGCAGGTGGAATCACAATTGAGCATATGATACTTTTCATATTTCATAGCAGCACATTTTGGGGTGTAGCCCTTATCAAACCACCTTGATGACCCACCCAGCCCATAGTGACCTCACAGGTGATATTCAGTAACTCATCAAAAATAAAGACAGATAGGAAAGTAAAAAATAATCCTTGACATAATTGGTTCATACCAAAAGCACATGGAAGGACAGTTTGTTTACTTCCCACCAAAACTCTATGGTTATGTAGTGTAGATGCATCCACACAGCTAACAGGCTGGGCTGCACAAATGTTCCCTCACTGTAATGTGACCAGGCCGGCACTATTTGTTGTAAACTAAAAGCGGTAAGCGGCTTCTTTTCTTGACACTCTTAGAATTATTCCTGTCCTTTCCCATCACTACTGTGGAGTTATTCTTGTAGCCATGTGAGACACGCAACGGAATATTAACTAGTGGTATTATCTCAGCAATCATCCAGTGATCACACATTGTTTATGATATATAGACATACAAAAGTGTTGATTACTATGACTTGTTTTGGACTTTCTGTACCCAACTATGGCACCAGCACAGCTATGTGAATCCTTTTAAGGTAGTGAATGATGGTAAACTTTTGTTTGTCATGTAATGAAATCAAAATGCTGGAACTTTCTAATCATGGTGAACCTCATGGGTCAAGATAATGCCTGGTACTCTAAAATAGAATAAATGTGCATTTCATGGAGGGTTGCAACATTAATTAGTGTGCTGACTTCTTCATGTTCTTGATTCTTTGTGTGGTTTGTGAAAAAGAAATAAACAGCATAATCTCCCTGAGATGCTGATGTCTTCACATGGCTTTCTGCATTAGACAAACAGTCTGTTGCACCATAAGACTGGAATTAGTCTGTGCCACAGACTAATTGTTACATCAAGCTGGTAATAGTGACACTGGCCACATGATGGCAGAGGTCTTTGCTGGATCCTTTTGGTTAATTCCAGTTTTTTCTCTTTTACAATAACAGTAGCTGGTGTTCAGGCTCAGCCATTGTTTAGACTCTGTGAAGAGTTATGCACTTTATACACAAATGGCTGAAAGAGCAGCAGCTGAAAGCCTGTTTGCCCGTTAGACCTGCGGCTGATCTCATCAGCTGCCTTTTTCATGATTAAAAGCCTGAGGGCAAATCTTTGTGTCTAACAAGAAAAGAGCCATATAGGAAGTGCTAATGTCAATGTTAATGTCAGATAGGATGCATGATGACATTGTTTTGGGATTTTAAGTAATTGTACTTTCATTAAGACCCTACAACATGCCAGATTCACAGCTTTTAATAGCTGTAATAGAGTAGATATATTTAGGTTGGATAGTTTTATTGTTTTTTTAATTAACTTGAGCTATTGCTACTCCAAACGTGGATTGTATGTTTTGGCAATAACTGTCAATCTTGTGAGGCTAAAACACCCTCTACTTGCAATGACTTGATTTTCTGGCCTGATTACCATATCCAGCTGCATAAACAAACAGTATGTGGGCTATCCTTAGCCAAATTTGTCAAGTAAAATTACATCATGACAGGATTAATATGTTGTTCCCCAAAGAGATATATGGTTTAGATTTGAATCTATAATTTGGGGATGAATAAATGTTCCTCTGTGATTTGCTTCTACATTTCCTACAGTTTCCTGTGCAAGTGTATCTGCAGCCATGCTCTGTTTGATATCTGCAGATATGAGTCCAGCATCAGATCGCATATTTCCCCTTGCGACTGCACTTTCTGCTTGCCAAGAATTCCCAGCTTTAAAATGATCCACGAAGACACTGCAGGATAGAAATGAGGGGCTGCTATCACTGGCACAGGGAAGAGGAGGAATGCTGTTTAATATTAGATACCTACAATTATACGAAGCACATGCATGAAATCTAAATTTTTAAATCCAGTTATCTGTACATTTGTGGTTTTCCTTGAATGTACCAATTAGCTTCATCCATTCACAGTGTCTGTTGGATGTTGCTGGTGCACACATCCTGTCTGTATTTCATGCTCTAAGACGAACGGCTCATATGTCATTTTCAGTCTCAGTAGAAGCAGGATTCAGTAGCTCTCACATGCTTCAGCCGCCATCCGAGCTGCAGGAATTAGTGGATAACAATGTTTGAGATTTCTTGCTTTGCAGCCAGGGATATAATTCACTGCAGATGGTAAGACTGGGCTTTTAGTACCTAGTATGTACTTAAAAACTGTGTGTAGAGACATATATACATATATAAAACCAATCAAAGCATCTGACTTTGCAGTTCCTTTCATGTCTGAGATGTAGTAATCAACTCAGCAGATATATGAATGAATATTTAAAATTTGTTCCTGAAACACTCTGGTTTCTGTTAGCAGCCCATTTCTAATCTGGTTACTATTGACCAATCACTTTTGGGTAGGCTTTGGCTCAATGCAGATAGTCAGTCAATGCAGACTGCAAAAAATCAACACATTGGCCAGAATGCCATCTCCAAACTATCAGCTACTGTGTGATCATGATTTAGCTTTTCAGTTATTTTTTTAAAGTAATTAGCATTTTAAGTTGGATTGTTAAAAAAAAGACTGGCTACAGCAGAATTCTCACAACCTCTAACATGATCCCAGTCACCAGATATTCCCAGAATGATTATATATTGTTCTTAAGCTCACTGTTTTCATTTTTCAGCCTACAAGTTTACAGTTTTGATTCATTCTGATGAAGATTTCATAGGAAACTATCTCTTTTCAGCGAAAAAGCTTTGATAAATCCAGTGTACGCTTCCTTTCCAGGTTTAAAATTTAGAGTCTAGCACTTAGCAGCTAAAGGAGTTGACAGAGAGAGATCAAAACAAAGCTACAGGAAGGTCCATATGTTTTTGAACAATGGCACATTCTAATTTTGCTTCCGTACAATTGGATTGAATTGCACACTTTCAGCTTTAATTTAGTGGGTTTGACAAAAGAACTGCTATAAGTGTTTAGGAATTACATCCATTTTTGAACATAGTCCTTATTTTCAGAGACTCTGATGGGACAAACATAAGTTCTAATTTTAATATCTGGATGAAAATCCTTGTATTGAGTGACTGCCAGTGGTCTAGAATGCATAAACATCATCAAATTCTTTTTGCTCCCTTGAGATGCTCTGCCAGGCCTTGACTGCAGCTGCCTTCAGTTGCTGCTTGTTTGTGGGTCTCTCTGCTTTCAGTTGCTTCTTCAGTAAATAAAACACGGCTCTGTTGTTGAGATCAGGTGACTGACTTGGCCACTGAGGAATATCCCATTTCTTTGCCTTGAGAACCTTTGGGGTTGTTTTTGCAGTATGATTTGGGTCATTATCTATTTGCACTGTAAAGTGCCATCCAATCAGTTTTGCAGCATTTGTATGAATCTGAGCAGAGTGCAGCCCTTTACACTTCAGAATTCATCCTGCTACGTCTATCTACAGTCACATCATCAATGAATATTGATCAAATTAATGACCTGGTTCCACCGGCGGCCCATGCCATAACATTGCCTCCACCATGTTTGGCAGATGATGTGGAATGCTTTGGATCATGAGCTGTTCCTGTTGTTTTCTTCCCTTTATTTTGATAACAGTTCATCTTGGTTTCATATATTTTCAAGGGGCAAATTCTGTACTTTATTTATCTTCTGTGGTCTTCCGGGCCTTTTTGGTGTTGCTGAGTTGCCTAGTGCATTTCTTCTTTTTAAGAATGTTTCAGATTGTTGTTTTGGGCACTCTTAAAGCTTTTGTTATCTCTCTGATAGGTTTATTTTGGTTTTACAGGAGATGTGTAAAAATAGCTCTAATTCACAAACAGTTGATGCAAAAAAAAAACAAGTGTCGATTTTCAAAATCTTTTGGACCTAACCAAAAAAGTAAGGTACAGACTAGCATTACATTTATAAGGTCAGCAAGGTTTTGGTTAAAAGCTTGCCATAAGAACTCTGTGGTATCTCTCCTTCATTTGTCCCTTTCCCAGTGTGCTGGAGAGCCTGTGGTGGCTGCTACCTAAGTGTTAAATTTCCAAAAGCCTTCCTGGTAGTGTAATGGTTTGCGCATTTGCCTTTGAAGCGAAAGGTCCTTGGTTCAATTCCAGGTGGGGACACAAGCCCCTCTCACCATGGAGGGTTGCTTCAGAAAGGGCATCCGGTGTAAAACCTCTGCTAAATTACCAATGCAGATTAATCCGCTGTGGTGAGCCCTTGGTGGAGAATACAAGGGAGCAGCTGAAAGGTAAACTTCCTTATAGCCATTCTTGGGTTTGTTAGGTATATTCTAACCAGGGCTGCTCTAGAAACATGGTAGGGCAACATGTCTGGATCTGTGGAAGAGGGCCTCCATCAACATGTTAATATGAGGGGCTCATACTAAACTAGTGAACACAACAAATATATAGTTACAGGTTATTTTTTTTAAATGTAAAAGTATAAAAATTCTGTAAACCCATGATCCAGCTTTAACTCAGTTTTTGGACCACAGTTTTGGTGCATACCTCACTTTTATTTAGAGGGATACATACAAACTGAAAATCTTTTTTGCCACAGGATTAATCATGTAATGATTGGGTCATGAATGGAAAATTAACTCAGTTACTAGGATACATTTGCAGTTATGATCCTTTCATCAGTGTGGCATCCTTTAATCAGACAGTAACAGTTCTGTAGGAGTATCACGGTTTGTGAAGATGGAGTTTCAGGACCATATTGCACATTTGTTACATCCTTAGTGGTTATACTCTAAAAAAATAGAATTAGTACTATATTCTATTTAATCCTATCCACTGGTCTTTCAAAAAGCTGATTATACGGTCCTGTTGTTGCTGTTGCAGCTTTACATGTTTAAGAAAAGTTCTCACTAAAACAAATGATCAGTTAAACCTATGTGCCAATGTCAGGATTAATAATTTCATTCAATAAACTGAACTGATGCGCAATATTTGTACCTAACCTCCAGGCATGATAGTTTAGGAATACACATTTTTACACACAGCACAGGACTGTCTGATCAAACTTATGGGCCACAGCAAATATCTCAGAATTGTTCTGCTGATATAAATAAAGTTATGAAAAAGTTCTAGTAAGAAAAAATGTTGATTCTATTAAGTGCAATTAAGCTAAGGCAGTCTAGCTTCCTAATGGAGAGTCCAGTGCACTGAAGATTGTTGGAGCTGACAGTGAGTCTGTCATTCATGCTGGTTGATAACTCTGACCACAGTCCCAGTGGCCCCCCAGTTTAGCTGATGTGATTACTTAATCTCATTAACCTCAGGTTTCCTGTAATTCAGAAGAGCAACTGCCTCCATAATTTGACACATCCTCTCTAATCATCCTCTCTTTCCTCTAATCCCACTCTCAGTGGGCACAATGACATTCTTTATGCTCTGTTTTGTCAGGGATAGGGACATCATCAGGGAAATGGAAACAAGGTGATTCCTAGATCACTTGAATTATGAGGGCTTACAGGGTGAAGATTTTCTTTCTCTAAAGTGGCCAGGAGGTGGCACTGTTAGTGCAGCTGTTGCAGACTGGTGCAAATTTCCAAAAATAGTGATGGCCTAATGAGATTTGCTATTTCCATAGCCATCACTTTAAGATTTACTTTTGCTTTTCTTTAATTTTTTTCTGGTCTGCACATTAATCTCCTTAAGACCTTAAGCCATTCCCTAGTAGCTTTGGAAATGTTCGTTCCTTAAGCAATTGCAGTAACACTTGTTTGTTCACTCTACACCAGCCATTAAGATGCTTTCTTTATGTTTTTACTACCCTTTAAATCATAAGAAAGCTGACCTCCTCTAACTATGTTTGCATCTTGTCTTTTTCTCTTTTAGGTAAGTTGCTGATCCTGCCTTTCAAAACTTGCTAAGCTTGACTTGTGGCTCCCAGATGGCAGTAGGTGGCTGTCGGGTGGCACAGAAAGGGTGAGCTCCCCCTGCTTGTGCAGCAGTCCAAACTGACACGTGAGATTTCTTGCCTTGTTTTTCAATCTGAAGTATCTTCTTGTTTCTGTTAATGCAGTGGCACAATCAGACAAGAGAGTTTTGTATTCGGGTAAATGCCACGGCTCAATGCTTATTCATTTACCATTTGTTGCACACCAGTCTTCTATGATGTGACAGTTCTCAGATGAATGCAGCTTTTTATTTGGTGTACTAGTCACTGGTAAGACAGTGCTATTGTTGTTTGTGGCATGAAGAGCTGCAGGATGTTTGTCATCGTGTCTGCTGTAGTCTTTCTTCTGAAGCTAAGCCAAGTGAGTAAACTGGATCTGCAGCTTGGGGCCATGTCTCTCGCTTTCTTTTTGTACTTCTGTATCTTTAATAAAATCATTAACTGTACAAAGAACAGCGTGTTAGCCACAGTAACAATAATCACTACAACTTTTTTTCTTTTTTTAATTACTAGTGGTTTGTTTTGCTGTTTTTTTAATTTGACACATTCCAAAGCCTAAATATATCCTGTTTAAAACAGCTTAAGGCCATTCATTGTGTGCTTGTCTTTACATACACAGCCTGTATTTTGCAAGTGTAAGAGCCTGCTGGGCTATATTCAAGCATCAGGATGAAATCACACTCATGAATTTGTTTTTCACCCCTCCCACTGGCATTTAAGTTTGTCAGTAATTGTAAGTTTTAAAAGCCCTCAAATGTAGTGCCATTTCCAGAAGTTGCCTGGCATGAGATGAAGTTATAAAAGCTGCTTGGGCTGTTTGTCCGCCAACCCTCACCGCAGGCAAAACAGCCGACAACAGCCAGCAAGGCGCCCTGCTGTATGAAAAGCCCTGCTCTCTTCTCATGAGACCCCTTCGTTGCTGCTGTCTGTAAAGCAGATTGCAGTCACTATAATGATTTTTTTTTTTTTTTGGGAGTACCAGCCTGGGAGTGATCTTGAAAAGAACTGATGAGAGGGGAATGTGGATAGGAGCTGGACAGAGTGGAGGTGGACTGCTCAAAACCCCTTTCACCCTGTGTCAGGGCTGGGTTTATGAGGAGGGCAAGCTGATAGATAGCAGTCCTCTAATGGCTATGGACACATATCATGCTGACAAAGTGGCTTCAGGGGCTTTTCTGTAACAAAGAGAGCTGTCTTATCAAAGTACCTTTAAGTTTTGTTCTTGCTCATTTGGCAGTCAGAAACACCATTGTGGGTCCACAGTGAATGTATAACCCATTACTTTAAATCGCCTGGGGTAGCATCCTCACAGGGACTTCATATTTAGACTTCTTACGCTGTTAGTTAGTTTGGTCTGTTCAAAGTCTAAGAAAAGGGTATTTTAATGAGCCATGACTGAATTTCTAACAAAAAGAAACACTCGAACTGCCTGATTGAAGCCATGCAGCCTCCACGGAGAAAGTCAATGAAGTGTGACTGTGCTGGTATCCACATAGAGGCATTTGAAGATAGGCCATCATACACCTGCATTGACATGCGCTGATGAGATTTTTCAGTGTTTCTATGTATATGAAACTGCTTAGTATTAGTTTGGTTACTGACTGAATAGTTTCATAGACACGATCACACTGACCTACATATTTTCTTTGTCAAGCCTTATAGTTGATCCCTGTTTGCAATTTAACTGATTTAATCATTTCAGTATTGCTTAAACCTAGTTAAACACTTCTGAAATCATGGTCTGATACTTTAAGATAATAAAGCTAAAACAATTTCTCTTATCTTAAAACTTTACCCGTTCCTAAATGTGTAAATTCACTCCTCACTAGCCTTGCCACCAAGTTCAGTTCACATTTATTTATTTCGTTAGTTCTTTTCAGCTGAATTATAATTAACTTTCATGGAAACCCCCCCTCCTAAAGATTAGTACAGACCACCAAGAATATCCCATGGCATTAGCCCCTCTCAGCAGGACAATGCACCCTGCCACACCCTTAAAACAGCTCAGGAAGAGCTTGAGAAATATAACAAAGAACCCAAGGCACTGACATTACTTCCAGACTTCCCACGCTTTAATCTGAGGGATGCACCAGAACAAGCCTGAGCTACACCCACTGGCCACATCATTAGGTATATCTGTTCAACAGCTTGTTAAGGTAAATATTTAATCAGCCAATCACATGACAGCAACTCAGTGCATTTAGGCATGTGGATATGGTCAAGAAGACCTGCTGAAGTTCAAACAGAGCATGAGAATGGAGAAGAAAGGTGACTAAAGTAATGTTGAATGTGACATGGTTCTTGGTGCCAGACAGGCTGGTCTGCATATTTCAGTAACTGCTGATCTGGGATCTGGGATTTTCCCACACAACCATCTCTAGGGTTTACAGAGAGTGGTCAGAAACAGAGCAAATATCCAGAGAGTGGCAGTTCTCTGGACATAAAGCCCTCTTGATGCCAGAGGTCAGAAGAGGGTGGCCAGACTGTTTCGAACTAATGGCAAGGCAGCAGCAACTCAAATAACCACTGATTACATCTATCTTATGCAGAAGAGCATCTCTGCATTGTATCAACAGTTCAGGCTTCTGGAAGTGGTGGTGGTTCTGTAATGGTCTGGGATATATTTTCTTGACATAATTTAGGCCCTTTTAATACCAGTTGACTTTAAACACCACGGCCAGTGTGAGTACTGTTGCTGACCGTGCCAATCCTTTTGTGACCACTGTATACCCATCTTCTGATGGCTGCTCTTACCAGAATAACGTGCCATGTCACAAAGCTCCAGTCATCTCAAGCTATTTTTAGACATACGGCAAAACACAAATAACAAAGATGAAAGACCGTTCTAATTAATGCATCATGCCCAGTTAAAATGATTACCGATTATCAGATAAAAGTTGGATATCTACAATGTTCCCTAATTATAACTGAGGAGCTATTTCAGTATTTACTTCCTCTCACTGAGAGTATGCAATTGTTAATGGCTGATTTGTGTATATTCAGCTTGTATTCTCAGCAGTTCAATTGGATTCCAGTGGTGACCCAACATCAGTGCAAAAAGAATACCAGAGAATTAAACTTCTCATGCAGCTATTACAGTGTAATCTTCTCTGCTTGGACGGTATGTTCAGTATGTTGCGAACGGTTCCCTCTTTGACTATAAATCAATTAAAATGCTACTTCAGTGGTGCTCCGGGGTTATGAGGAGGTCTTTTCATCTATGTTGGAGACAAACAACATAGTGAGTACGGCTCAGCAGCAGGTAATATTTTTAGAGGAATATTCCTTAAAATGCTCGACGTGAGTTCTTCTGTTGAGGTGTTTGTGTGCATGGTAACGGAGCACCTCCAAAATAATGTCAAAACCAGACTGCTTTTGATGTTTTTATCATCTGAAAGTTTTGGATGGTCAGGTCAGGTTGTAGGTGATGAGCCAGCAAGTAGCTCCCACCATCTGGAAGAGTGTGTCTGTTTTTGGTGTTGCCAGTAGCAATGCTATTGCCTCTGACCACTGTTCTGGCCTTGTACTGTATGGACTCATATTTCTTTGGTGTGTCATGTTACTGTGGCTGCAGGCATTCCTGGTCGGCCGCACCCTGCCGTGGGTTTTCATGACTCACTGCAGTGGTCAATCACACACACACACACACACACACACACACACACACACAAGCTCTCCCATTTCCGTTGCTACGCTGTGGTTCCTCTTAATCACATGACACTCCTATCTGATTTGGCAAACTCTGGCATTCATCCATTTGCCACTTTTCAAGTCAGCCATTTTAGATCCAGGATTTTTCAAATCACCTTTGCACTGAGCTGCATTTCCAGCTTTAAATTCTTTACATTGCTCCATTGAGCACATGCATGCCTCTCTGTGGTACCTCAGGATCTCCTCAGAAAGGCTCAATGTTTTTTGCCACAGTCATGGTGCACATCCATTAGCTGCTCATAGTGTCAGCCATTTTAGCTGAGGTCCGTGGAGGCAGTTTGTGATTCAAAGCTTTTAATGCTGAGAGCAGTATTTGTAGTCTGAGTGGTTTGTGCAACACCAGCTAAAACTTTGGTCCAATAGGTTTGCTTTGACTTTATGATCCTTATAGCCAAATTAAAACAACTTGTTGGTATGTAATAAATAAGTTTGTTTACACGTTAATGTGAAAAACTAAGTACACCTCATGATTTAATAGCTTGTAGAACTACCTTTAGCAGCAATAACTTGAAGCAGCCACATTCTGTATGCCTTTATCAGTCTTTCACATTATTGTGGAGGAAGTTTGGCCCACTCCTTTTGTCTTTGCTTCAGTTCATTGAGGTTTGGAGGCATTTGTTTATGCACAGCTCTCTTAAGGGCCTGCCAGAGCATTTCAGTTGGGTTGAGGTCTGGGCTTTGACTGGGTCTTGATTCTTTTCTTTTTCAGCCATTCTGTTGTGGATTTGCAAGTGTGTTTGAGATCATTGCCCTGTTGCATGACCCAATTTCAGCAACGCTTTAGGTGTCAGACATGTGACAGCCCTCTCCATCCTCTGCCTTCCTCTCTGCATGCCAGCTCAGCTCCTGTCTGCAGGTCAAGAGGAGGGATGGTTTGTCATAATTGGCAACACTGGCAACACATGGTCCCAGTGTGCAAATTTTCTATAAATGTTCTTGGAGTTCATTTGCTACATAGCTCTCCTCCCTGTGGTACCTTGTCTGGATTTTGATTTGCTTTCTTGCACTATAGAACATTGCATTCACCTTCTCTTTACTCATATACTTATGGCACCACTGATAGCTCTGACTACACCTGACATAATTAGTTGGAGTAGCTTTCTTGCATTTCTTTCATTTAAATAGATGTTTGTTCATTGATCATTATTTGTGCATCTCCCTCATTGTCATCGCTGTGTGGCCTGGTTTGATACAGACAGATGGCCTCACATTTGACTCGAGAATACATTGGTATACAGAGGAGTTCATGGTTGACTGAATGACTGCAAGGTGTCCAGGTCCTGTAGCAGCAAAACAAGCCCAAATAACCAGTGTGCTTGAAAGCTAGTATGAGATGTTTGTACTAATATGCTGTTTGTTTTCACCAAACTTGGCACTGTGCATTATGTCCAGACTTCTACAATTTGTTCTCGTCTATCTAAAGGACATTGTCCCAGAAGACTTGTGGTTCATTCAGAAGCAACTTTGCAATCCCAAGCAGTACTGCAGTGCATGTTCAGACTTTCTTCCAGCAACCCTTCTGAACAAGCCATACTTGTTCAGTCTATTTTTGTTTGTGTAGTCATAAACTTTAACATTTAACATGCTACCCGAGGCCTCTAGAGTCTGAGATGTAGCTCTTCGGTTTTTCCTGATTTCTCTTGGCATTGAACGGTCTGACCTTGGGGTGAATTCACTGTGAGGATTGTGGCATTTTGTTAACACACACCGGAAATCTCCAGACCAGAAAACTGCCAAAACGTTTACTTTCATAGAGACGATGATCAATTAATCAGTTGCATTTGATTTGCAGCACCTTGCTGCTACTAACTCTTCTAGTTCCTAAGGAATCAGTAAGGGTGTACTTAGTTTGTCACAGGCCTGCATTGAATCCTCTAAAAACTTTCTTTTTCACATGACTGTATAAACAAAGAATGATGTGAAGCAGTGTGTGTGTGTGTGTGTGTGTGTATTAAACCATGGTAAAGTTTTTGCACCACCATACAAATACACTTGCTTCATTTTTGAGAAGGTGTTAATAGGTATTATCATATTTTAAAAGTGTCTTCATAGTGTAGTGGTTTACACATTCACCTTACAAGCGAAAGGTCCCTAGTTCGATTCCAGGTGGGGACACAAGCCCCTCTCAACATGGAGTGTTGTGTCAGGAAGGGCATCTGGTGTATAACCTCTGCCATATTACCAATGCTGATTAATCCGCTGTGGTGACCTCTTGGGAAGAATACAAGGGAGCATCTGAAGGTACATTAACATATTTTAAAAATCCAAATAGCTTTTGTAACCATTCGTGGTCTTAAAAGATGTATTTTCCTTGTTTCATTAGTTCATGGAAGGATGTAACATGCTACCACAACTAGAAAGTTGTAGTAATACACCAAGGATCTGTTTGCCAACTGCCATGAAAACAACAAAACTAGAAGAATGTGCTTTTGATAGGTCCCGCTTATGCAGATGCTACTAAACAAACAGGACAAACATGCTAAGACAAAGAAGGCCTATGTGGAATTAAGGAAAAAATTAATGACACCCAGTGCAAACCGTGTAAAGTAAAACCAGCATGTCACAAGTTTGCCACAACTATGCAGAGTCAATAGTTTCCAGTGAACATCGAAAAGTATTTTTCCTTGAAATGCCCAACCCAGTTTCACACCACTTGTCATCCTGTAGAATTGTTTGAATGAAGTAACCTTCCACTTGTTTATCATCACTTCAGCAATGGAACAGGAGGCTGCAGCATCCTGATCAAAGATGATTTGTCATCATGAAGGTGTGAACCCAGAAAAGTTTAAACGGCCTCTTTGGCTGTGCCCTCACCTCAGCAGCCAGCTCATTTATACACATGCACGAGTAGTGTTGGTTCTAGGTGGTCTTTAATTAAGTGATCACCATACAGATGTAAGGGTGCATAAAGGCTGTGAGGGTTTTTCTGGCTGTTTTATTCATTCTGGGGGAGCATTTTGGGCCTAGTGTTAGCTAGGAAAGTGGAGTAAGAGAGGGTGAGTGACACGTGGTGTGGAATGGACTCAAACCCAGACTAAGCCCAAGTATTTTTCAAACCCCCATTTTGCAACATGTATCTAATAAACTTGGGTACAACATCAAGTTTGATAAATTTAGGCTGTATGTAGGGTTACTGAATCATTGCCTGTGACGTGTGGTTGCAGTTCCTTTGCTATTTGTTTCCATGCTACATCCTGCTTGGTGCCACCATAACAGCACAGGGACACATCGTACAAACAAGCTTCTGCTGCCATAACTCATAACTCCCAAACATTTCATTTAGCATGTTTTAATTCCACCCACTCTGTTTTGGTTTGTTGTAATTTTCAGCTGTGATAGTCATTTTATATTTCTGACTGCCAGAATTTGTTTAAGGCCGTTACAATGGGCAGCTTTGCACTTCTCTTACAGTGTGCTGTAGGAGCACCGTTTTGGAGCTCCAGTTATAACCATGTTTATTTCAATGCACTTTTAATCAGTAAAAGACTTCTTTAAAATTCATTGTTCATGAGGTGGACAGATGTTAAGTATGAACTCCAGAAGCACAGAGAGAAGATCCAGAAGAAATGACACCCTTTAACCCTTGAACACTAGTGTCTTCCAGGCTTAGTGTCACCCAGCATTAGTGTTCTAGGGTTAAAGCATGCATATCCAAAGGAATGTGGCCTTCATTGCACTGCAGACAGCCAAGCAAACTGGCTTCAGGTCCTAATTGAGCAGCATGTTGGGAGCATGTTTTTAGTTCAATAGTTGCAGAATTTATCACCACATCTGTGTGAACTGTTTAAGCAATAGTCCTCCCAGCATTTTCCCACTGCTCTGTTTCCAAATGTCAAAATACAGACTTGCATTTAACGACCTGGAAGACAACCATACAGCTTAAATGACTTGCTATAAAGAACACACTGGAATGCAGAGAGCATTTTATCTGCCAGTAGAGTTGAATGGGTTTATTTTAAAGCAGCCACTGTCACTTTGACTTGTCTTCATTCCCTCAACCTCAGCTGTTGACACCATGGCAATGAGCTTTCATCGTGGCTTAAAGAGGGCTACAACAAACCAATTGCTTTATTTATAGCCAGACAAAGGTTGAGGATGTGCTTCACGTGGGTTGGCTGCTCAGAATATCTTGTATGTTTTGGCTCTTCTCCCATCATCCAAGGGATTTGTGAATCTGTAGAGTATATTTCAGTTTTTGGCATTGTGTTATGGTCAGTACTTTGTCTGTTCTGTTAGAAGAAAAGCTTTACTTATGCTGAAGCTGGAAGAGGTTTGACACAGGTACAGATGATTTCCCTTCTCTCCATCTGTGATTCTGTGGTGGAAAACCAAACAAAAACACTCTTGTTGCCGCTGTTTGATACAGAGCCACAGGACAGGTAATGGAGAGCACATGGAGATAAAGTCTCTGCATCCAAATCAAGCAACCCAACACAGACCTCAAGTTTTTTGATGAATCCCAATGCCACTAAATTCTTATGCTGTGAGAGGGCTGTTTTCTCTTACCAGAAGAGGTTTTATCAGCTGTACCACGCAACAAGAATTTGCCCCAGCTAGTGGAAAGCAGCAGTTCAGCTACATTTATAATCTGTGATTCATTCTTCCAGACATCTTCACTTTGCACTTCAGTATATCAGGCTGTCAAAATACCACGGAACTGGCAGCACATCATTTGCTTGGTATAATCTGCAGCGGAGCCTCGCCTGGCACAGAAGTTATTTGCACTGATTGTTTTAACTTTAAAATACTCCAAAAGGGTGGGGTTATTTCCATCTGCAAAGTTCAGTGTTAACAAAAAGACTTTCCAATGCATCCTGATATATTTATGGCAAGATTTATGTGCACTGCACTGTTGAAAGAACCTTATACTGTTTGCCCCAGACCTGCTAGAGGGAGTCCTCTTGCCTCTCCTGCATGCTGTTTCTCCCAACGGCTTCTTGTGAAATATTGCTCCCAGTAGAACTGGAATCTGTTTCACATTTATTTTCTTGACAAACAGGGTTGACAAATAAACAGGAAAAAGCTGATTTTCATGAGGGGGATTATAATGCGGTTGCTCGGAAAGATAATTGGAACAATGTTTGCAAAGTTCGAAGCTCCTTAGTTATTTCATCACTTCTCTCTAATGGGTTTTATGTCTGGAGCTATTAATGTGATCTGTAGAGGGCACTGCAGCATGTGGTGTGTTCTTGTATTAATTAGCAAATGGTAGTTAAATGTTGCAGCTGTCAGAGAGGAGAGGAAAAATTTGGAAAAATCACCATCTCTTGCAAACTTTTTCCAATTCTCCTGTTTGTATTTTTAGCTCTGCTGGCAGCTGTTGTTACCCTGGACTCTATATTGCTGTCTGCTGTCATCCAGTCTCAGAGGAGGTTGAGTAACACAGACCTAAACACAGGCACAATTGTCTTTTCTTACGGGGAAATACACGAGTTGATGGCTTTTCCATTTAGAGTTGCAGAGTTGGCTGGCTGGGGATGTAGGCTATGAGTGTTTAGGGGAAAGTGGGGAGACCAGAGATTATCCACTGTTTGTACTTACTCAGTATTTGACCTTTAGGTTTAGTCTCTCTGAATAACATAGAAAAACCTTTGGAAAAAATTACTGACTCTGACAGTATATTATATTGGGCAAATTCAGCAATTCAACAGACAAAGAGGGCTTTTCATTTTGTACCCTTGCAGAGTTGTCAGAGTGACATTTTCAAACCTCTGTTTTTTAACCCTCTTACTTTTAAAAACAAATGTCCCTGTTATGTGCTGCTTTGCATGTATGCTGGTTCTTTCCCCCTTGGGCGTTTTAGTTGTTGGTTGTGTCATCTCTGGCCCGTATCAGATGTTTTATCTGTCAGCTTGTATCCTCGTGCTATCTGTTGTAAACCCACACATCTGCTTAGGAGCTATTTCCAAATTGTCATTTGTATGTTAAAGTATAATTTCATTTACGCACATAACACATTATATGTGATATTCAATCAGCTTTAAGTTTTGCAGTGTGGGGATCACAGTGAAGCCCACATTAAACACATTTCAAGTGCACTTGATGCTGGCTGCAGACTTGCATTACAGTGCTACACAGTTTTAAATGAACATCCTTTTTCTAATAATTTGTCATTGAGATTATCTGTGCAATTTGACTTCTCTGTGATACTAAGTACTCTGTGGAATTTTAAAAAGCAGTAAGTAATGTCTGATTTATTTTTCGTCTTTTTGCTACTCATTCATTGGGTATTCCTAGACTCTGTTTGGACTAAAGTCAACATACCACTAGCTCATTACAAAGTCTCCTCTTCTACATTGAGAAAGTTGTGCGTTGATTTAGTAAAAATGATCTTAATCCAAAACAATGTGCAGATTACATTTTTTGGCTCTTTAAATCGTTTATTAGATGATAGCAAATATAGCTTTGCAAAAGCTTCAAGTATTATTTTTTATTGTTTATCATATGTTTATTTGTCAGACTTGTTTTGTTTTCCTCACTTGTGACTGGTGAGGACGGAATGAGGTGACCACCTGAAGTAGGTAATTCTGTGTGTGAGAGGCACAGTTTTCTGCAGTACCTGCTCATCCATTTCATAGTTTTAAACCCATATTTGAAGACTGTAAATACCAGTAGCATTGCAACTGGCTCACATTAATTAACTGGGTATAGATAACATATTGCATCTAAGATTGATTTTGTAGTTATATGATGCCAACTAACTGTTTTTGGTGAGATTATGAGCATTTACTGTCTGGTTTGCACACAACTAAACTACTTAATTACTGAAAAAGAGCAGGAAAATTATTATATGGTCCCATAACCCTTACTAGTTGTAAAAAAACACTCAAGATTTGGACAACTGAAGCTGTGGATGCAAACGTACATTTTTGCACATTCTGTTTAAAACTACCTAAAGCGGCAGTGGGTTTTGATGCAACACTACCCATTACCCCCACAGGGTACAAACCCTCTCTACTCAGCATTGTTTGGATCATTTTAGTTTCTGTTTGCATCCTGTGTGTGCACACACCCCTTTGGATTCTCCTCCTCTTTTCCCTCTCGCCTCTCATCCACACTGTTTCTCTTTCGACTGGGGACTGAGAAGGTAGGAGGGGTTCTGAGCATCGCTGTTTCTCCATGCTGACTCATGGTGACAACTGGAAAGATGAATTCTTTATCACAGTAAAGCCAAAATTATGTAAAAGGAAATATTTTTAAGAGATATTCTTGAGGACTTCTAAGAACATTAAGGAAGACATAATGGTGGCTGGAATGGTAATGCCGTTAGCCAGTCTGAAAGCAATCTACGAGCTTCTCTTCAAAGATGGTGTCATTGTGGTTAAGAAGGACAGGCGGCCACAGTCCATGCACCCTGATCTCAAAGGGGTGAGCAACCTAAAGGTGATCCGCGCAATGGGCTCTCTAAAATCTAAATGCTTTGTCAGGGAGACTTTTGCCTGGAAACATGCTTATTATTATCTTACCAATGAAGGAATCCTGTACCTGCGAGATTACCTGCACCTGCCGCCAGAGATCATGCCTGCAACCCTTCAACGCATTTGCTACCCTGCATCTTCTGCTCAAGTCCAGACAGCAAAAAGCCCCAAATCTTCCATCTCAAAACCGAAAGCCAGCGGAAAAAACCAAGAGGGTGTGATGGACAGGAAGATTTACCGCCACAAGGGAATTGAAGAACGATCTGACAGGCCTCTAAAAACCTTCAAAAGCTCCTACGAAACATCAGTTGGTCAGCTTCATGTTCAATACTCAACCTTTTTCAAGATATATAAAGATTCTTGCAAAGAAGAGGAAGGTCACCATATGCTTTTCAAAGCTTCTCCGCCCTCCAGTGAGGACAAAGCCACCAGATGGCTTTACTCAGTCGAGGAGGCCAAACCACCAGCTTCTCCGGGTCTTAATTCTTCTTCAATTGTACCAAAGAGCCAAAGAGTTCAGATGGCTTCAAGTGCCCCAGCAACAGAGGTCCTTCAGGAATTGGTGAAGAATCCTGCTGCTGAACAACCAGCAGCTTTTAAAGAGTCTGAAAGTGTAGCTATGGTCACCATGGAGGTGCAAAAGGTTACAACTGAGGAACCTGCAAAAGTACTGATCCAAGATAAGAGGAGAAAAGAAACCAAAACTCTGTCTTTGGAGGTACCTGAAGAGGTGCTACCTGAGGGTGAAAGTAGTATGCATGTGGTAGCGGACCCCCAAACAATCCCTTTGTTGGAAGAGCTTACAGAAAATGAAGATAAAGAAGAAGGCATTCTCGAGGAAGTGATCATCGCTGATGTTGTGACTCAAAGACCATACCAGGAGTTGCCATGTGATGTTGAGATCATAAAACATCTGAACTTTGAGGATTTCTGCCCTGTGACCAAAGGTGAAGCCTCTGAGTTTGACAGTGAGCCAACCAAAGCTCTCCTAAGAGCTCTCCAAAACCCTTCAGATGAAAAAACAGTGGATTATGACATTGCTGATACAGCAAATGAAAAAGTCAAGGAGATGACAGCTTCTAAAGAAGTCATTTCTCAGCTTCATGTTGCCTCTGAGACCTCCTCCACTTCAAGCACTAAAGCAGACTGCTCCGACCCTTTAGTCCCACCAGAGTGTCCAGTCTCTGCCCTAAAAATCCGTCTGGTTCAGGGTGAATGGATCTCCCTCACAGAAGACCCTGTGAACGACCAGGAGGTTCAGAAGACCTGGCCCAACTTCCTTGAAGGTTTGAGCTTCCCCTACCACCATCTCCTCTGTTTCTTCAAATTTCCTTTGCAGTAGAGGCTATCTTAGTGTTGCTATGGGCACTGCCTCTGTTTGTGTGGATGATGGAGGGATAATTTAATCTTCTAATGATATGAGTAATGGTGTTGTCATTTTCCATACAGCCAAATAACAACTGACTGCCAATTAGGTGCCATTTTACAGGAAGCCAACTGTGCCAGCCAATGGCTTACTTACACAAGCAGTGATGAAGCTTTATGTCTAAATCTGACTGTAACAGAAAATCCCCTAACTCATTTCATGGATAAATTTGCGCTGTGTGTATTAGTAACGGAACAGTTACTCATTAGGTCTGCATATTCAGAATTTACTTATTCAATATTTATGTATTATCACAGATCTACTTTCTGGACCTATTTTAAATGAAACTACAACTGTAGACCACTGAGAATTTAATAAATAGGAAAATAACTGATTCATACACAATAGTGGTCACTGAGCCACTTTCTGTATTTTTTGCATTGACTTTTGTGCAGGTGTTATACTAACATAATTCTTAGTATGCGTCAATACCTATTTTAAATTCTTCAGTTTCTGAAGTAGACGCATAACTTTTGTTGTGGAAATTGCACTTTCCAAAGTATATGTAAATAGTACAGCAGTCCAGCCATGTTTGCATTCAATTAAGATGAACTAGACTGTAATCCAAAAAAATTTCAGTTTGGTATTTATGAAGGTTTTTTAAAAGAACTTTGATAAATGAAAGTTTTATTGACAGTGTTGGGACCATTGAGCAGACAGACTGTTTTACAAAAATGAAGTGAGAGGAACAGTTCAATTTTCAATTCAATTCAGTTTAATTTAGACCGCTCCAATTCACAACAAAAGTCACACTGTAAGGTAAAGACCCTACAGAAAACCCCAACAATTAGACGATCCCCTATGAGCAAGCACTTGGTGACTGTGGGAAGGAAGAACTCCCTTTTTAATCAAGAAGAGACCTCCAGCAGAACCGGGCTCAGGGAGGGGTAGCCATCTGCCTTGACTGGTTGGGGTGAGCGGAAAGAGAAGAGAGACTGAGAACTTTGTCAATATCTGTTTTTATCTAATGAGCTTTATCTTTGGGGACATAATTTGTAGTTGGAAAAAGATGATAAATCCCAAAATATGTTATTGCAATACACAGAATGTCAGTAGCAAATGTTTAAAATGCAATATTATCATATTGTGAGTTAAGTATCATGATAATATATATTAGGGTCTCTGGTGCTTTCCATCTCTAATAGATACAGAAATTTTAAAAAAAAATGACTTAACCAATTACCATCTTATTATTTCTAAGATACCATCCCAGCAAAACTTTATTTATTTAGGACATTTCAGTACCATAAAGCAAAAGCCACCATAGATTTTTCAGAACAACATTACATATATATATATATATATATATAAAATGTAAAATTAAATCAAAAGACAGACTTAAACAAGCTAATTAGTAAAATAATTAAGAAATGGCATAATCAATAAAAACAAGCAAGAGGTGAAAATAAGACAAAAGGATGAAGTTAATAATTTAACTACATAAAAGAAACTCACAAATATAGTTATGAAAACCAAAAACAGTAGTAAAAAATGGAATGAAATAAAAATTGTGATTAACAGTAGTCCAAAAAAATTTTTCAAAACTAAAAATTACAGTTTATGAAACAATCAGAAATGAAGTAAGATGATAATTAAGACCAGGAACTATACCAGTGAAAAGTGCAGTTAAAGGGGAATGTTTTATTATGGTTTTAAACACCATGTTGAAGCACACCTTGAAGTATAAAATGTAAAAGTGGTTTCTCAGTGTTGGTGGAGACCAGGGAAATAACCTGGCAGCCTGTTGAAGCTGGTTTATTGCTTACTAGCCAAGCAAAGGATTAAAATCAATCATTTAAATATTTAAATCAACTCTTCAACTACCTGGGAGGCTACGTAATGACCCCAGTGTGGGTGTTATTTTAACTGAAACTCAGGCAAATGCATTCTGGATTAGCTAAAGCTGATTAAGTAATGCATTAACTCAATACACAAATTTCTATTATCTCGTTGAATTGCGACTGACATTTTACCCTGTGTGCACTAAATCTACGATTGACTTGAGTTAATCCTGACACATGCTGTTCTGCAGCTTTGCCCACTTTACATCCACATTCTCTGTTAGCATGTAGAACATCAAACCCATTTCTTTTCCTCTTACAGAACATGCAAAATGTCACAGAATTCCCAGATTAGATATTTACAAAGAGCGAAGAGACTTATGAAGGATGATGATGAATGCTCCTGCATGATCCACATATTTAATTCCCTGGCTCTACCTGTTTAATACCACATACGCCTGAGAACTTTCCTTTGTCAGGGGCTGATATATGACTCAGCAGAGACTGGAAAAATGTGAGTGCCATTAAGCCACAGTCAGCTTTTCCTGCCTGTGCCTCCACAAAAAGGGTGAAGCAGCAAAGCAGTCCAAAAGAGAACATGTGGCATTTGCCACCTTTCATCTACCCTCCACTTAGCCCAGCCTGCAAAGAACGTGAACTCCAACATTTAAAAAGACCAAACTGTACTTGAACAGATTAGCCACAGCAGAGCACAGAGCGTGTAACCTGCTGACTCCTAGTCTAGTATGTGTTGAATTTTTCATGTAATAGAGTAGCAAAGAAAAATTATCAACAAAGCTCTTCTGGCTACGATGGAAATGAATTTTTCCAGAGATTTTATGGAGGCACTGATTCAACACGGCCAAGGTAGGAAAGTCTTCATTGTTAGAACAGTTCTGTCTTCTTACCAAAAGGTGTCAGCACAGAAATACTTTATGGCTGGTCTCTGGTTGTGTAGCAGATGAAAGAGGATGAAGCAGGTATGGGTGTGTCTCTCACTGCCTGTGGATCAGATAACAGCTGAGGACTGGGCTTTGTGTCTGTGATGAAGTAACAGCACATTGTTTGAGAAGTTATTAAGGTTGTTTGTTTTAAGCAGAATTACATACTGAGTGTCTGGATTATTTTGATCCCAGATGTAGTAGCACAAGTTTTTTTAGAGATTAAGACTGAAGCAAATTATAACACTGCAGACCTTGAGTTAGACACCTCCCACGCTGCCTGGCTGTGTCGGGGATCATGTTTCCTGGTGTAAAATCCAGAGGGGTGTGGGCAGCAGGATGGCCCCTGACTGGCTGCTCCATTTCTCTCCCCTGCATGAAATGATCATGATAAAAAGGCAGGTCTGGGTGGGCTCAGAAGTAATGCACAGCTGCATAGATAACATATGTTAAGATGTACTTTCACATTATTTATCTGCAACGGATAATTTGTTTCTTTACCAAATACTTTGTGGAGCATTTGTTCAGTTGATAAAAAGTTAAGGAAAAAGTGAACAACCTAAAACCAAATATAATTATGTCAAAGACACAATGTATGTTTTTTTTTAGTGACACTTCTTTATCTTTTGACTGTTTTTATCCAGTGTATCATAGACTGTATTTATTTCATTATCTTTAAAGTTTTTCAGTGGGCACACACACACAATTATATGATGAAAAATGTTGTCCAAAAAGATGGTATAGAGCTGAGCTGGTGTGTAAGATGTGAAACATGTTGGAGTTATTGTCAGATCTGATCAAAATGTTCCATCAGTGACTCTTTAAATCAAAGATGAGCTCTAGCAGTCAGAATCATGCATATCCTGTAGATGTGGGGGAATAATTGCACTGTCTCCAACTCTTTTTAATGGTTTTCACAGAGCAGCCTTTGTTATAGCAGCTTGCTGGCAAAAAAAATCCTGTTTTCCGCTCTTTGTCTAAATCCTGTTAGAAAATGTGAATGTGTCCCTGGGAGGTTTTTCTGAAGCCCTGCACATGGATTCCATCCAGTGGCGCTCGCAGAAACCACCGCGCATGAGATGCTGTTTCCACTGAGGAAAGCCTCACAAATTAAATCAAACTCAGCGCTGTGTAGTTTTTACTTCCCAGCTGTGCCTCCGTTTTCCTCTCTCGCGCTCTCTCCCTCTCTTTTTTTTGGTGCTTTTACTGCACGCCCCCCTGATTTTGATCAGAACACAATGTCATGAGGTCAGCTTTGACTCCTTGGCAGTTCTGCATTTTCTCTAAAAGTTGTGAAGACGCTGAGAGAAGATGGACTTGTGCTGTTGTTTCTGTCCAGGACCTCGAGACGGTAGGTTTGATTTTTACAGGAATCTTTTTTAAGACTCTTTATCAGCGAACCTAAGGATGCTACATCAGAAATAAACTATGCTGATTTTAATTTCTTGCATTAAGCTTGCTATATGAGGACAGTGCCACTCCCAGTATCAGTACTGTAGATTAAAAACATTTCTTGCATTCCTCACATTGCTTAACTAATCTTACCTTTGCTGTTGGAGAAATAAGGGAGGCATTTTAAGAATTTCCTAATTAATTAGCTATGTAGTCTTAAAAATTTTGTCTATATTGCTTATGTTGGGGTATAGAGAATGCCTATCACAATATGGGAATCATTGAGTGCACACATACCATGTGAGGATAGGGGGGAGTGGGCTGACTCCTCCCACGAAGGAGTGGTGGAATGAATTTATTCCAGACGTCTCTCCTGCTCCGCTGGATTTATTCCCTTTACTCAATCTTCGCTGTAACTGATTGCCAAACTGTGCTGCCAGTTTCTAAGGCTTTGGGGATTTAGTTGACATTTTCTAACTGGGATCATATAAGGTTTCACCCAAAATGAACTGCCAACACTTTTCACAAAAAACATCCACTTACAATGACCTTTTTTCTCCTTTGTTGCAAGGAAACTTTTGCTTCTGAATCAGCCACTGGTCTTTTGAGAAATTTAGAATTTTCTCAAACTCTGCCTTAACATATACAGTATTGTGCAAAAGTATTGAGCTACCCCTCATTTCTTAACATTTTCCCATGAGAATGGAAAATGGGTGCAACGATTTACTGAAACATGTGCAAACATAAATGGAAATAGAGTGCAAAAGAAAGTCAACATTTGGTATGACCACCTTTATTCTTCAACACAGACTGAACTTTCCTAATTTCTTGAAGTAGTCTTCAGGAATAATTCTCCAGGCTTCTTGAAGGACATTTCAAAGCTCTTCTTTGAAAGTTGGCTGAATTTTGTTTGGTTGCTTCTCAAGATGATCCCACACTGCTTCAGTAATGTTGAGGTCTGGGCTCTGGAGAGGCCAATCATGACTGCTAGCCATTGTGTGTGTTTTTCTCTCCATGTAGGGTTTTACTGCACTGGCTACGTGTTTGGGATCACCGTCATGCTGAAAAATGAAGCCTTTGCAGATCAAACACTTTCTAGGTGGTAATGCATAGTGAATCACAATTTGATAGTACTATTATTTCCCTCATATTTCTGACAAGAGCCCCAACACTGGTTGAAATGCAACCCCAAACCATGACAAAGCCTCCACCCAGATTTTACAGATGGCTTTAGACTCATTGTTGTACCTCTCTTCTGACTTGCTCTGCATATATTGACAGTGATTTGAACCAACAATTTCAAATTTGGATTGGTCGCTCCATAAGACCTATTGCCATTGATTTTCAGTCCAGTCCAGTAATTTGGCATACTGCAGCCTTTTCTTCCTGTGTCCCTTCATTAAGAAGGGTCTCTTGACAGACACCCTTGAGACCATTTCTGATGAGGCTTTAATGAACAGTAGATGGATCAACTGAAGGCCCTCTGTCAGGTTTTAGCTGTTTCTTAAGAACATGACTTCCAGATACTGTTCATAGGCCAGTGTTAAGTGGCCTAACAAAACAAACAAACAAAAAAAACATTCCTCTGAAAATGATTAGGGTCACGGACTGGACTGAAAACGAGTGAAAAAGCAGAAATTTCCAAAGAAAAACTTTGACCTTTTGCTCAAGACCACTTTAAAAAGTTACAAGAAAGTCTGGCTCATTGGAAGCAAAATATAAATAAACGTATTATATGTATTATATTTAGTTTACTGAGCTTTTCTGCTTGCTTTAAGGTATTTTGTCATGGGCTGTGTTTAATGTTTTGGATGCAGGAATCTCCCACCTTTTGAGATGAAAAACATATACTCTTATGTTAAAAATAAATTTTCTACTGTCCTGGTTTCTCTCACAGCGCCCTGTGTTGTGCCTTCCTACCGTTTGCACGGTGCAGTTGAATTTTTTATGACCTGCTCTTTGAAAAATAAAGTTTCTCCTCTGCTGTTTTCATCCAATTTGACCTACTTCTATGTCCCGCCAGATTTGAAGACCGGAAACGGAAGCTGTTGCGATAGATTGCTGTGATTGGTCCTCACACAGGGTGTCTAGATGCTGATTGGTCCAGGTGCTTTTCCATCTCTTGTCCTCATGGTGACGCCTTCCGTACAAATGCAGCGTTAGCGGGATTTTTTGGGAGTTTTTCGCGCTTTTCTGCAGAGAGCAGAGCCAGGAGTCCGTGTCCAGCAGCTCGTTGTGATCCCGCGGAGAGGTTGAGCCTGTAGCTGGAGAGCTGCTGATTTCACCCGGAGCAGAGAAACACGTCAGCCTGCCAGTATGCATGTGATCAAAAGAGGTGAGCAGCGTGTTGTTGTTGTTGAGTAGCAGCAGGCCTCAGTTAGCTTCGTGTGGGTCCTCCAGTAGCCATCAAGTTGCCCATGAACGGATAACTTGGGTAAATTCAGCTCGACGACAGTCCGGCTGCTGTCCAGGTTGAAGTGTGCCTGAATGAGTCAAGGGGTTGTTTTCAGTGTAGTTTGTCAACCTTTGTCTCAGATGGCGCCAAAAGGTTTCATAGTTTTCCACACCTATGTGTGTGTGTGTGTGTGTTTAAAAAAAAAAACTCAGTGGAATGGGCATCTTAGCCCGTTTCCCAGAGTGTCCAAACCACCTTAGAGCTCTCCAGTTCCATTTAACATCTTATTTGTGACAAGAACAAAGATCCAGCGACAGCTGCAGAGCTGTGGTGGTCATACTGAACACGTGCAGCTAAAACTAATTTTTGACACTAGGCAAGAGGTTTTGTTTTTATTTTTATTTTTTCCTTATCAGATTTTTGAATTCCAAGGTTGTTTATTTGATTTTCATTGGGTTGTCTTCCAACCACTGCTCCACAGTGGATCATCATCTTCCTCCGTCTCACACTAACCTTTACATCTTCTTCTGTCACTCCAACACTGTTCATGTCATGACATCCATGAACCTCCTCTGTGGTGTGCCTCTTTTCCTCCTGCCTGGCAGCTCCACTGTCCCTCCACTGCACATGTCCAAACCAGTTCAACTTTGCTTCTCCGACTTCGTCTCCAAATCTGAGCTGTCCCTCTGTACTCTAATCCTGTCCACCCTGGTCACTCCAGGTGAAAATCTCAGCATCTTCGATGCTGCCTCCTCTGCTTCTAGCTCCACCTCCTGTCTTTTTGGCACTGCCACCATCTCCAAACCATATATCATAGCAAGTCTCACTACTGACTTGTAAACCTTCCTTTTTACTCTTGCTGCTATCCTGCTGTCACAAATCACCCCTGACATGCCTCTCCACCCTGCCTGCACTCTCTTCTTCACCTCTCTTGTGCTCAGCCACCTTTACCACCTCTACTCCTTGCATTCCTTTCAATTATACATATATATTGAGTCTTGCTGCTACTGACTTTCATTCTTCTCTCCAGTGCATACCTCCACCTCTCCAGGCTCTCTTCCACCTGCTTCCTACTCTCACTACAAATCACAATGTCGTCTGTGAACATCGGTCCACAGAGACTCCTGAAACACTTTCTTTCCATCGTCATTGCAAACAAGAAGGGGCTCAGAGCCGATCCTTGAACCCATCTGTTACTCCTACTGCACACCTCACCACTGTCTCACTGTCCTCATACACCACCTTCACATACTTCTCTTCTCAAGAACAAGAAAAATGACCCAAAAAAACCCCAATCAATTGGAGAGAGTAACAAAAGTTAATGTTCAAATTTAGGGTGAAATGAAGGCAGATGATCTGTTGTGGTGACCCCTAATGGGAGCAGCTGGAAGAAGTCGCGATGCAATAATTTGCAAATGCTAGACAGTGTGAAACAGTCCATAAACATGTGGGAACATAAGAGACCAGCTGCTGGACCTTTGACAAAGAAATGTTTCCCATTCGTGTCCAATATAGGATTCCAGTTGCTAAACAGTCTGAGGTCTGTGCTTCACACATTACAATAACCTGTGAATTGTGGTGGATCATGAGCTGGATGAGCTGCTATGTCACTAACATTCTGGTTTTACATTGAATCTTCATTTGTTGGCAAAATTTAAGAAGTACAGAACAAATATCACAGCACAGGCAGTTTTGGTTGACATGCATTTACACAAACATCCAAAGTCTTGATTAGAAGATGGCTCATAGACTCATCAGGCAGGGTGTTTTGACATATTTGAACAAATTAACTATTAAGACTAAAACCAAAGGTGGGTGGGTGGGGCTGAAGCTGTGTGCCTGAGATGACCATGTCAGGGATAACTGCACTTAATGAAATCATACAGAGCCAAGAGTAGAAAAAAACTGTCCAAATCCTGAGCTTTTGGCTCACAGATTACTTGTACATATGTTGACCTCATGATTTGAAATGATGGCCATGTTCATGTGAGCAGCTGCCACTGTAACAGTATATACATGACAGAAAATAAGGAAAGGGCTTTAAAAAGCGCACAGACAAAATTTGCGCAAAATATGTCAATCACCGTAAATGACTAATGCCTTAAAACTGGATATGAATTTGTTACAGTAACTGCCCTCATTGACGTCAAAAAAGTATAACATTATTTGACTAAAGAGTTAGACCTCATGAAAATGTTTCTTTATTTTTCAGATGGACGCCAAGAGCGCGTCATGTTCGATAAAATCACCTCTCGTATCCAGAAGCTTTGCTACGGACTGAACGCTGAGTTTGTGGATCCGGCTCAGATCACAATGAAGGTAATACAGGGTTTATACAGCGGCGTCACCACTGTGGAGCTCGACACACTGGCAGCAGAGATCGCTGCCACTCTCACCACCAAACACCCTGACTATGCCATCCTTGCCGCACGCATCGCTGTCTCCAACCTGCACAAAGAGACGAAGAAGGTGTTCAGCGACGTCATGGAGGACCTCTACAACTACATCAACCCTCTGAACAAACGCCCCTCCCCCATGATTTCAGAAGAGACGCTCGATGTTGTTCTCGCAAACAAAGACCGCCTCAACTCAGCAATAATCTATGACAGAGATTTCTCCTACAACTTCTTCGGCTTCAAGACACTGGAGCGCTCCTACCTGCTGAAGATCAACAGCAAAGTTGCTGAGCGCCCGCAGCATATGCTCATGAGAGTGGCCGTAGGAATCCATGGGGCGGATATCGAAGCAGCCATCGAGACCTATAACCTGCTGTCAGAGAAATGGTTCACCCACGCCTCCCCAACACTCTTTAACGCTGGAACCAACAGGCCTCAGCTGTCCAGCTGCTTCCTGCTCGCCATGAAAGATGATAGCATTGAGGGCATCTATGACACGCTGAAGCAGTGCGCCCTCATCTCCAAATCAGCTGGAGGAATTGGGGTGGCAGTCAGCTGCATCAGATCGACTGGGAGCTACATCGCCGGTACCAATGGCTGCTCCAACGGGCTCGTCCCCATGCTGAGGGTCTACAACAACACGGCACGTTACGTTGACCAGGGAGGCAACAAGAGACCCGGAGCCTTCGCCATGTACCTCGAACCCTGGCACTTTGATGTATTTGACTTCTTGGAGCTGAAGAAGAACACAGGGAAGGAGGAGCAAAGAGCCAGGGACCTTTTCTATGCCCTTTGGATCCCTGACCTCTTCATGAAGAGGGTGGAGAACAATGAAGACTGGTCCCTGATGTGTCCGGCTGACTGCCCTGGACTGGATGAGTGCTGGGGGGAGAAGTTTGAGGAGCTCTACACCAGATACGAGAAGGAGGGGAAGGTGAAGCGTGTGGTGAAGGCTCAGCAGCTGTGGTATGCCATTATCGAGTCGCAAACAGAAACTGGGACGCCATACATGCTGTACAAAGACGCTTGTAACAGGAAGAGCAACCAGCAGAACCTGGGAACCATCAAGTGCAGCAACCTCTGTACAGAAATTGTCGAATACACCAGCAAGGATGAGGTGGCAGTCTGTAACCTGGCTTCAATCGCTCTAAACATGTACGTCACCCCCGAACGGACATTTGACTTTAAAAACCTGGCATACGTGACCAAAGTAATTGTCAAAAACTTGAACAAAATTATCGACATCAACTATTACCCAGTGGACGAAGCCAGGAGGTCAAACATGCGTCATAGACCAATAGGAATTGGAGTCCAGGGATTGGCCGACGCCTTCATCCTGATGCGTTACCCATTTGAAAGCCCTGAGGCCCAACTGCTGAACATCCACATCTTTGAGACAATCTACTACGCTGCTCTGGAGGCGAGCTGTGAGCTGGCCGCTGAGTTTGGCCCCTATGAGACGTACGAAGGCTCTCCAGTCAGTAAGGGCATCCTGCAGTACGACATGTGGGCGAAGACGCCGACAGACCTGTGGGACTGGAAGCTGCTGAAGGAGAAAATCGCCAAACATGGCGTCAGGAACAGCCTGCTGCTGGCCCCAATGCCCACAGCCTCCACTGCTCAGATCCTGGGAAACAACGAGTCCATCGAGGCCTACACCAGCAACATCTACACTCGCAGGGTGCTGTCAGGAGAGTTTCAGATCGTTAATCCTCATCTGCTCAAAGACTTGACGGAGAGGGGACTCTGGAATGAGGACATGAAGAACCAACTGATTGCTCACAACGGATCCATTCAGGTAATCATTAACAAGAAGTAAACTGTGTACCACAAGATCCAGATGGTTTTATATTTAAAGAACATCCAAGCTTCACTTGGTTCTGATTAGAGCTGTAGTTCCAGCTTCTTAGATGTGTGGGTTTGTGCCTTTTTCTTTGACGTATAAAACAAAGTGTTATTGATCTTTAGGTTGTGGGGAAAAATGTGAAATATCTTCAATTTTCTTAAACTGACCGATTTCAGCTCCTGGACAGCAGCTGTTCTGATTTTAAAACGTTTTCTGTGTTTTCATTTTGACAGAACATCAGTGAGATTCCAGATGATCTGAAGCAGCTGTATAAAACTGTGTGGGAGATCTCCCAGAAGACCATACTTAAGATGGCCGCCGACCGCGGTGCCTTCATCGACCAGAGCCAGTCCCTGAACATCCACATCGCAGAGCCGAATTACGGCAAGCTGACCAGCATGCACTTCTACGGATGGAAACAGGTGAGGGTCAGAGCTGAAGGGTAGAATGGAAACTCACCGTGAAGCCACACTTGTTAAACTCTCCTCTCCCGCTCATCACAGGGTCTGAAAACGGGGATGTACTACCTGAGGACGAAGCCCGCCGCCAACCCCATCCAGTTCACCCTGAACAAGGAGAAGCTGAAGGAGGGGCAGCCGGCCAAGGCCTCAGAGCAGGAAGTCAAAGAGCGCAACACAGCGGCCATGGTGTGTTCTCTGGAGAACAGGGATGAGTGCCTGATGTGCGGATCGTAAATGTCTCCGACTTGCTGAGGCTGCACAACTGCTGTGACTTAAAGCTTTGTTATAAAAATGCTTCCACTACAGTTCAGACTTGAGTTTTTCACTCAGGTGCACAGTTAGGTTTTCAGAATGTGTAGAGCAATAGATGTTCCCTCTACTTACAAATGAAACCAGAAAGCCCTTACTGTAAAATGTATGTTTTTACTAAAATTTTGTAACAAATTAAAATTTTGAATGAAAAGTGTTGAATTTTGTGTTAAAGTGACTTCATTTATATTTTTGCTAAGGCAGACAGCAACACTTTTTACAACCCCAGTTCCAAAATGGTTGGTATAATGCAGTGCTTTGCAAATCTCAAACTAATATCTTTACATAGAAAACATTTCAAATAATGAAAGTAAGGTGTTTTACTTTTTCATACAAATACTAGCTTGATGGCAGCAACATCTCAAAGGTTTGACAAGGCCATGTTTTAACAGTAAATGTTTGGGAACTGAGGAGACCAACTGCTGATCCTTTGGGAGAGCAAAGTTGTCCCATTCTTATCTGCTCAACAGTTCTGGGTCTTTGTGGTATTTTGCATTTCATGTTCTACATGAGTCTGCAGGCAGGCCAGTCAAGCACCTGGACTCTTCTACTATGAAGCCATGCTGTTGTCATAACTATAGTATGCCATTTAGCATTGTCTTGCTGAAACAGGCAAGGCCTTCTCTGAAATAGATGTCTTCCAGATCAGAGCATATGTACTAAAACTTGCATATACCTTCCGCACTGATGGTGCCTTTGCAGAGTTGCCAGTACCGTAGGCACTAACAGACCTCCACGCCATCAGAGATGTAAGCTTTTGAACCTAAGTGCTGATAACAAGCCAGATGGTTCCTCAAAAGTCTGGAGGATCTGGCGTCTATGACTTCCTAAAAGAACTTAATTTCTATTAAGCTGACCACAGAACAGTTTTCCACTTTGCGGGATGTTGCCAAAAAAAGCCTCTCAACGCCTAGGTTGTTTGTACTGCAAATGACGACATCTCCCTCCTGCCGCTATTCTCTATTTGTATAAGTCCACAATACGTCCTGTCATGGAGTACTATAGCCATATCTGGCCCTGTTAGAATCTAACAGCGTGTTATCAATTTGGTGGGACTTAATTCGGCCTCATTTCTAGAACCTTATTGCTCCGTCACTCTGTGGCATCTCTGTCCCTGTTCTATAGGTTCTATCATGGAAGGTGCTCCAATGGCATTTCTGCTTTAGTTCCACCAGACCGTTCCAAGGTCCACATCAGACGTTTCTCTGCTCGTTTGTATCCATATGCAGTCACTTTTCCTAAAGGCAAAATGACTGCATTGCCTCACTTTGAAACTCTGCATCCTGCTTCCACTCTAGCTATGACTTGGCACAGTTTAAACATAACACACTCATCTCTCTTCCTTATAATTTCCTATGCCTTTACACTGCATTTAACTACTTTTAGCCCTCACCTCTGAGTGGCCTTTTGGGACCTTGTGTTGGGCGACTTGCATTAAAAAAAAAATTAAGCTTAATGAGAGGATGTATTAAAGGGTTTGTTTCAGGCAGAGGACAATAGGTACAGTATGAGATAAATAAGGATTAATTTGAACTGTGAATCATACAAAGCTGTCACAGCAGACCTCAATAACGGGTCCCTTTTAAGAAGGCATTTTCCTGTATACAAGAAGAAATTTTAGCCTTACCCCAATTAAATATGTAAACATTTTTTATCTTTACTTATCAAATAGTAAAAGGTAACAACATTCTCAGACTTCTGTAAAGTAAGGTAACACAGATGCTTTGTTTTCACTACAGTCCAACTGACATGCACACATGGGTACCCTTTCTCCAAAGGCCCATTTTGAGCTGGAAAAACTTTTCATATAGGTTTCACTGAGCACCAAGTATCCAAATTCCTCTTCATTATTTCCTGTCTTCTTAATGGCATCATTTTTGAGCTGTGAATTATGCAAAACACCTTTAAATACAAAATAAAACTGTTCAGGTGTGCTTTGTTCATTTGAAAATCAGAAGAATAAAATATACATTCACAGAATCATTTAAACATTATCAGATGTCCAACAGCCAAAATGGTCAGTTTACTAATTATTCTCACAGGTAACGGTAATCAGCAAATGTCTGCCATTTTTAAATCTAAAATTTGCCCAATAATTAACTAGGCTTTGTTGCAGTGTTTTATTTAGAAATATGCATGTAATTAATTGTTTTCTGTATGATCATGAGTCTCAGACATTGTAGTGGAGGAACTTTGGTGCACGCTTCTTTATAATGTTGCTTCAGTTCATTGAAGTTTCCAGGCATTTGTTTATGCACAGCTCTCATCACAATATTTTAACCAGGTTGTGGTCTGGACTTGGAATCATTTTCCTGTTGATGCAGATGATGTAGATGCAGCTTTGCAAACCTAAACTGTGCTGCCATGTTCTTTTTTAGAGAGAAGAGGCTTTCTTTTGGCAACCCTTCCAAAGAAGCCATACCTGTTCAGTCTTTTACTAATTGTAGCGTCATGAACTAACATTTAACATGCTAACTGAGGCCTGTAGAATCTGAGATGCAGTTCTTGGTTGTTTGCAGTCTAACTTTGGGGTGAATGTGCTGGGATGTCCACGCCTGAGACGATTGGGGCATTGTGTTAAGGTATTCCTGCTCCAGACCAGCAAACTGCCAAATCTTATGCTTTTTCATAGGTTGTCACACTGACTCATGTTCACTTAAGTGTATTTGATTCATCTTAATTTCTATGGAAGGAGTAAGGGTGTACTTAGTTTATTAAAACTGTATTTTAAACATTTATCACAGGTCTAATCCACCACTTCTGTTACTCCAGAGAAAACTCAAAGAACTACAACTAGCAAAAGTTTTGAGATATTTTTTTAATATATCTTTTTATAAAATAATGAAAACATAATTTACACTTTTAAATGTACAAGTTATTACAACCCAAAGAAAACCAAAACCCACACTTCGTGTACTCCTGCTGGATGCGGAAAACATCGAAGAGGAAAGACGAAGCCTGACAATAAGGAAATAAATGAGGAATCATAGAAATACATTTTTTCACTGAAATCAGAACTAAAACAAATAAAACACAGTACCCTCTCATCTTCACTATTGTCTGCAACAGTGGCCAACATGTTAAAAATAAATTATAAAAATATTAACATCTAAAAAAAAAACAACAACTAGTCATACAATATTACCATTAATAATGTATTACTGGATTTGTTCAACAGGGGACCTTGTGTATGGTTTAAATAGCTTAAAATTATACATAACATGAACGAGATTTATATATGTATATATAAAAACAGAAACCTTGCCCCTTTTACATAAGCAAACTAAAGATTAAGACTTAAAGACACTAAAATCACAGCTACACCTGCAAAGCTGCGTGGATAAAGGATTTCCTGCTGGAGAAAATGGAAACTAGAACAATACATGGGAACGGGACTGAAGCTGCTTCAAGCCCAAACGGACTGATGCCAAACTGGTAAAGCAGCATTTTAAAACCAAAATATAATCGGGATAATGGCTACCCAACCCGAAGCTGTGGGAGATGAAAGCAGATGCTGAGAGGGAGCAGGAGAAGATGGCAGTTTTGTGTTCAGCTCTGGTTTGTGGAAGAAAAAGTCTGTTTTTGGCTTATCCAGCAAATTAAACATCCTGCTAATCAAAATACACTCAGAAATATTGAAGGGATGGATAAAATGGTACAAACAGAAGGGCAACATGTCTTATGGTTAATGTAAATTGCATCTTATCACCTGCCTGTTTGATGGTATAGTGTTTTAGAGGAATTTGGATGCGTCGGTATATGTTTGTTAAATCGCCATGGTGTGACAGGACCCTAAAATGTGCCTTCGGCTGCTCCTTTGTATTCTTTCCAAGTGGTTGCCACAGCAGATTCCACATTGGTAATTTGGCAGAGCTTTTATGCTGGATGCCCTTCCTGACACAACTCTTCATTGTGAGAGGGGCTTGTGCCCCCACCTGGAATCAAACCAGGGATTTTTCACTTGAAAGGCAAAGATCTAAACCACTACACTACCTGACATTAGATTTAACAAAATGTAATCAAATTCCAACCTCAGCAAGAGCAAACAGTGAAGGCAGCATCTTACCGCCACGGCCTCCAGGATCTGTTTGATGACGTGAGCGGCGTCTCTCTCACTGTAGTAACCACGTTCCACAATCCTGGAAACAAAACCAGAGTTAAAATCTGAAATGACATGAAAACAGAGAGAAACATAAAACCTGAGTTTTCGCGCTTGTTGGTTTATCGTCTTTACGTCTGATTGGCTACAGCACACTAATAAATGTGTTGTCTGGTTTGGTCTCCCATCAGACCTGTGAAAGCAGCTGTCAGTAGTTGACTTCCTGCGCTCTCTGTCTGGAAATCTGAAGGCGAACATTATGAAAATTGCTGCACTCACTAGAAGGCACCTGTGTGAGGACACCTAAAGGTTAATTCTGTGTTCTCAAAATTGTTTGTAAAGGTTATTGAACTACTTTCATGCTTTACCTAAGTAAAAATAGGACCACAACACAATGCTACAACGAAGTCCTGCATTCAAAAGATTTTTCAAATAAAAGAAAAATATACTCATGCTGATTCTTTTCAGGACAGAAAAAAGTATTTTCTGAATAAATAAAAGCTGAAAGAGTATGTATGTTTGCAGCCAAATAAACAACTGGAATTACAGCAAATGTGGCCACTAAATATGGCAAGTTGAATTGCCCAAACAACCACTGACATTACACCAACACCTGCACCTAGAGATCTGTTAACTTCTGCAACAGAACCAACCACTGACACTGAAACTACAGTAATATGCGCACTAAACATGGCAAAAACTGTAGTCACAGCAACACGAGCAATTTAACACAGCAACTCCTGCAATTAGAACATACAATTTCAACTATAGAAAGAGTTGCAACCAGCCACAGGAACTTCTAAAACACCAAAAACTACAGCAACTCCACCATTCACTACAGCTACAACAATAAGTAAACATGGCAACCACTGAAACTAGAGCTACGCTGGCAACTTTTGCAACCAAATACACAACTGGAATTTCAGCAACTATGGCCACTAAATATGTCAAGTCATGTAGCCAAAACAACCACTTTCATTACACTATCAACTGCAACTAAACACAGCAAACACATGCAACTAGAGATTTGGTAACTTCTGCAACCAAACTAACCACTGACACTGAAACTACAATAATGCTTGCACTGAACCTGGTAAAAAAAAAAACTGTAATATAGCTACATGAGCAACTTAACACAGCAACTCCTGCAATTAAAACTACAGCAACTCCACTATTCACTACAGCTACAGCAGTGACTAAACATGGAAACCACTGCAACTAGAGCAACACTGGCAACAACAGGACAATTCCTGCTAATGAATGACTACTTAAACTACAACAACTGTAGCAACTAAGCCCTCCCACTTTTGCAACCCAACCAAACACTGACACTACCGCAATACCTGCAACATCTGAAACTAAACATGGCAACATCTGCAAATAAATCAACCTCTACATTGAAAGCAGCATCTACAACTAAACCCACCACTGAGTACTGCAACTACAGCTTCACCAATCACAACAACTGCAGCAGCTACAGCAAACCAGCAACTAAACACAGCAACTAAACATACACCTCTAACTACAGTAACTATACCAAACAATTAAACTACATAAACTCCTCTGTTCACCATCAAGAGCAACACCTGCAACCTCTGCAATTGAATCAACCAAAGCAACATGTGCAACCACTGATGCAACAATACGTGCAACTAAACACACCGCTGAAACTGCCGTAACACCTACTCTAAACACACCAACTGGGGCAACTACAGCAACACCAGCAAATAAACTTAACTGAACACACTACTGAATAATTTGCAACCAAACCTTCGAAAACTTATCAAACTAAGTCAACCAGTGACACAACAACAGCATGTTCAGTTAAACACAACGACTACAGCAGCATTGGTAACGCTGTTTAAAAAAAGTGAGAGTGTAAGTACCGGTCAAAGAGCTCGCCTCCGGTCACCAGCTCCAGTACCAGAGCGATGTCAGTGTCGGTCTCAAAGATCTCCTTCAGCTGGATCTGAGCAAAAAATAAATAAACAAAAACAAAACAAGCAGCAAAAAGTATATTTTAGATAACTTTGCGTTTGTCCGTACAGTTGATCTTAGAGTAGTTAACGTTGCACTTCAGTAGAGTTGCTGTTAAATACTCAGTTAACTGACATTTCAGGTCTTTCTTACTCCCTGGGTGTAAAAATAATCCAGTTTTGTCACTGGTGTGTCTCAGTGACACATGAAATGTCCTTTAGCAGTGGCCTACCGACACACTGGGTTATGGCATCAGTGAGAGGCTGTCATGTTAAAGGGCATAATTTAAGCACCATCATTTCCTACGCCAAGTAATTTTAAGTGCCTAAACCTAACTAATTATCCTTTAGTTCAAAGTATGTACCCTTAAGACCCTAAACATGATATAAATCACAGAATAAACCCAACCAAGCACCCTTTAGAACAAAAACTAACCAAAAACCTTTTAGAACATAATCCTAACCGAGCGCCATTTAGATCCTAATCCTAACGAAGTCATTTTTAGGACCTAAACCTAATCCTTAGCGAGCACTATTCAGAACCCAAACCTAACCAATTAGTTTTTAGAGTCTAAAATTAACCAAGCACCTTTTAGAGCCTGACTAAGATTCCTAACTGAGCACCTTACAGAGCCAAAACCGAACCAAGCTGCCTTGAGTCTAAATGTAACCAAGCTCCATTTAAAGCCTAACCTTATCCAAGTAATTTTTAGAACCTAAACCTAACCAAACACCTTTCAGAACCTAATTCTTACTAGGCACGGTATAGAGCCTAAACCTAAGCAAGTACTTTTTAGAATCTAACCCTAACCAAGTAGTTTTTAGAACTTTAGACACCTTGTGGGTAAAGGTGAAACGCAGGTGGCATCTGGCAAAACAGCATTATGTCATTCCCAGTTTGGACTGACTTGACTGCATTTGGCACATATTTATTATTTGGTAAATATTTATTATTCTGAGCAGAGCAAATGCTTTAGAGTATGTCTGAAATACACAGGCCCAGTGTCCCACATTCAACAAATCAAAAAACAAACATGAAACAGACAACAGTCAGTTCAGTAGTTACAGTATCATAAAAAATATCACTTTCTTTGATGCAGTATAGGGTATCAGCTTGGATCTGCTTTTAAAATAGAACTAAGAAAAAAAATGAACTGATGAGTCAGCCTCACTCTTAAATAAAACATTGCAACACACGCTCACATACTCAGTTGATGAACTCTGGCCCAAGCTCCAACTGAAGTACAGTTTAATCTAGATCCTTACAAGCTCATGGCCAGGTGTTTTTAGCTCAGGTTAAAGGGTCATTTTAAAACCAGCCATGTGAAGAAAAAAAAAAAGATTTATGGGGAAAATGTGAAATTTTGCATGAGCTGACTGAAAAGAACTTCGAAGTCTAAGAGCAGTACCAGACCGGCGTGTGTTCAGTGATACAGCTGGTCACTGTGAGCATGAACTTTAAAAAAAATATATAAATGAACTGATTTATTATTCAGAGTATGAAATCAGACACTAGTTCATGTCCTGGAAATATCCTCAAGTATCTATCTTTGACATTTTCTAGTATATTTCTTAATATTTCAAACTGACTTCCACTAAGTGTGACTCACTTATATTACCTACAAGAAAATGAATGAACCAGAAATAACTGCTCCCATTTCACAATTCTACAGTGACCAGAGAGCATCACCTCAATCCAATAACATTAAAAGCTGTAGGAACAATATTATCAAATGGCCACTAACAATCTGCGAGCTCATCGGCTATCATCTGATGGGGGCAACGGACAATTTTGGGGCCAGCATCTCTCTTGGCCAAGACTTCCATTTCCATCCACCAAATTACTGTTTAAAAATGCAGCTCTATTTTTTAAAAAGCTATTAAATCATCATCGGATGATTGCTGATGGTTTTGAAATTGCATTTCAGCAAAGGCGTTCCCTATTTTGCTCTCTAAACAGACAGTTTCCCTGCATACAGCCCTGGGGCTACCTCCAGGGCTGGAAAATGAGGGCAGACATGCCAAATAAATGGCAGTTCCTCTAATGGTCTCTTGGGGCTGGATCCACAAGTGAGTCAGTCCCTGTAGACTCCCTGAAACAAGCATGTTTACAGCCTGGTGCAAAGATGGTTTTAGGCTCTATAGCAAAATTCCTCCTTCTTTATAATTGTTCAGTGGGCAAAATATCTTTTAATAACTAAATGGATTCAGTTAAGGCTAAAAGACTGCATTATTAGGAGAATGGCTGCTTTACTTTCTATATGCTGTATGGACAAAAGTACTGGGTCACCCACACATTACACGTACATGAGCTTTTGTGGCATCCCATTTTAAATCCAGAGGAACTGATATGGAGTTGGTACCCACTTTGCAGCTATAAAAGCCTCCACTCTTCTGGAAAGGCTTTCTACAAGATTTTGGAGAGTGTCTGTGGGAATTTCTGCTCATTCATCAAGAAGAGCGTTTCTGAGATCAGGCACTGATGTTGGATGAGAGGGCCTGGCTCACAATCTCCTCTCTACTTCATCCCAAAGGTGTTTGATGGGGTTGAGGTCAGGGCTCTGTGTAGGGCAGTCTAATTATTCCACACCAACATCATCCAACCCATGTCTTTATGGATCTTGCTTTGTACAATGGGGCACAGTCATGCCGGAACAGAAAAGCTGAAGCCTTAAGATGTCCTTTCAATGGAACTAAGGGGCCCAGGCCAACCCCATAGCATTATCCCTCCACCACCAAACCTTACAGTTGACACAATACAGCCAGGCAGGTAACATTTTCCTGGCATTCACCAAACCCAGACCCAATCCATCAGACTGCCAGACAGACGAGAGTGACTCATCACTCCACCGAACATGTTTTCACTGCTCCAGGGTCCAGTGCTATACCCTACTCCATTGTGTTTTGTTATGTAAAGCTTGAACGCAGCTGCTCAGCCATGGAAACCCATGCCATGAGGCTCTTGATACAAATTGTTGTGCTGATATTAATGCCAGAGGAGGTTTGGAACTCACAGTTATTCAGTCAGCAGTGTGTTGGCAGCTTTTACACACTATGCAACTCGGCACTCGGCAACCCTGCTCTGTAACTTTACGCGGCCTGCTAATTTTGGCTGGGTTGCCATGGTTCCTAAATGCTTTCACGTTGAAATAATGCAACTTACAGTTGATTTTGGAATATCTAGGAGGGAAGGAATTATTTTGTCCATATGGTGTAGCTGCTATTTGTCTATTAGGCTTCACCTCAGCTCACTGGAGTCTCTGAGCTGGACCTGTGTGTGGTATTTTAGCACAGTTATCTGAAAACTAAAATAATTTTCTGTGCAGTTACTTATACTGTCCAAAAAAAAAATCTCTGCTCCAGGTTTGGCGTATAGGCTTCGAGTATTTTTTGTTACAGTTATCTATTGAAGCTGTTGTTTGTTCATAATTTTGCACTCGATCCTCTCATTCATATATGGTCACTTTTTGCTCTAAAAATTAACATTGGTGACAAAAGGACAACAATCTTTGTCCCTTGTCAATCTATTCATAGATGACAGCACTTCCATACAAACCATCTTAAAACTTGAGAGATGACTTGAACCATATCTCTACAGTCAGAAGCTAGATACTGCTGCTCATGTACCTGGGGATAAGCAGAACCAGATTTTTGTGTCCATGTAAACCTCATATTCCCAATATGTCCAAAACCAGGATAAGACTCAGAACCAGGACACAAATATCCATGAAAACACGGCGCGTTATGCAGAGGGAAATGCATATACTTACAATGTTCGGGTGGGAAAGACGCAGCAGGACGCCAATTTCAGTGCGAACGATTTTCTTGTCGATCTGGAGAAGAAATATTATCAGACTGTAGTGTTCAAATCCCTGGGAGGACACAGACAAGCTTAGGACCTGGTAAGACTGATTTACCCTGATGAGCCAAAACATTCCACCAAATCAACAACCCTACAGATCTTTGAAGGTTTCTTACAGTGCCGGGCCCCAAAATATTAGCAGCAGACCTTTAAAGTTCTTGAAGTTAGATTTGGAGCAACCAATGATCAGATGCTTCATCCCCAATGCACACTGGCCAACCAATTGCACTGCGAGAACTAACTTCTCCCAGACGTTGACTTGCACTGTTCATGCCAAATAGCATACTTTTTTCCTTCATGTTTGCATATTCATAATGTTTTAGCTCATCTGTGTACATGCAGTGTGCTGTTAACCCGCTGATCTTGCCATCATGCCGATTCACTGACCGTTTTCTTGAGAACTTTGACAGCGTAGGGTTTCTGGGTCTGTTTCTCTTCACAGCGATACACGATGGATGTCGCTCCTCTGAAAGAAAATGCAGAACAACAACAGTTAAATACTGCTTCAGCCGCACGTTCAGGAGCATGGGAACAAGCTCTGTCCACCAAAAAAGCAGGGTTGTTGGTGAAATACAGCTGTGTGGAAAGAGTTTTCACAGGACTCTAAGGAGTCCTGCGAAAAACTAAATGCACCCTGTGATTCAACAGTTTGTAGTGTCCCCTTTAGCTTCAATAACTTGTTCAGATGACTTTATCAGATTCTCATATTATTGCGGAGGAATTTTGGCTCTTCTTTTCAACGTTGCTTGAGTTCATTGAGGACTGTGGGCATTTGTTTATGTACAGCTCTCTTTAAGTTCTACCACAGTATTTCAATGGGATTGAGGTCTGGATTGCAAGCCATTGCAGCATCTTGGTTATTTTATTTTTCAGCCATTCTGTTATCAATTTGCTGTTCTGCTTGGCATCATTGTCCTGTTGCGAGACCCAATCTGGCCCAAACTTGTCAGGCAAATGGTCTCAAATTTGGCTGTAGAATCCTTTGGTATACAGCGGAGTTTATGTTTGGCTCACTGCAAGGTGCCCAGGTCCTGTGGCTGCAAACAAGCCCAAATCATCCCTACTCCACCACCATGCTTAAGAATTAGTATGAAGTGTTGCTGGGCATTTATGGCCAAACATCTTCACTTTGGTCTCCTATGTTCAGAGGACATTGTTCCAGAAGTAGTGTGGTTTGTCTTATGGTTTCAAATGAAACTTTGCACACCTTAGCTATGCTGCCATATTCCTTTTAAAGAAAGAAAATATTCTCTCCTGGCAGCCCTTCCAAATAAGCCATACTTGTTCAGTCTTTTCCTAACTGTACTGTCATGAACTTTTTTAACATGCCAACTGAGGCCTGTAAAATCTGAGATGCGACACTTGTGTTTTTTGTAGTTTCTCTGAGCATAGCGCAGTCTGACCTTGGGGTGAGTTTTCTGGGATGCTCCAGACCAGAAAACCCCCAGAACTTTTTTAGAGGTGTTCACAGTCACTGATGATCAGTTCATGGATTTGATTAGTAGCACCTGGCTGCTACTTACCCTCTTAATTCCTATGGAAGCACTCAGGGTGTACTTAGTTTTTCAGAGGACTGCACAGAGTCCTGTGAAACTGTCTTTTTCACACAACTTTGTTTTATTTGGATTGCTCTAGTGAAGGCATCTGAAACAAGTTCTAAAATTAAGCAGGATTTGCAGGGTGATAATAATCCTTACTTCAGTGTATGAATGAGGCACCAATTAACCCTCTGGAGTCGGCGGATGAGCTAGCGAGTCACATGACCAAACTCTTGGTTGGGGGGGGGGGGTGCGCCTCATCCAAATCACATGACCGCGCATAAAAGCACATGATGTGGATGCGCCAACATGTCCGTCAACTCCAGAGGGTTACACTCTCACTGGTTCCTACTGGTACTTAAATTTGGGTACAGTTAAAAAAAATGAGCCTTCAGACACTTGGCATAATCCGACTGAAAGGTATTCATACCCCAAGAAAGATCTTTGATAGGGAGTTGTACTCTCTGAAGCTAAGGAAACTTTTTGGTTATAGGCTTGTGGCTGTCCAATTTATTGACCCTAATATCCAAATCTGGACTTTATTGTCCATAGGTGTGTTTCCAATGCAAGTACCTGGGGCAGGCAAGAGGTGGCCCAAAAGTTTATCCTTATCCACTCTTTCAGGATTTCTATGTCCACTGCTGTGTAGGACCCACCAAACACACAATACAAGGTAATGCAAATTTCAAATGTGCTATAACAGCATTAATGAAGGGAACCAAGATGCCGTGTTGCTCAACCACATGGGTAATTTTAAAGTGATGGATTTTTATTGACATCTAAAAGGAGAAGATTGCAGATAGCAGCAGGCTGCAGGTCTTTAAAAGTGGTGCTTGCTCCCACAATACCGCATACGCAAAAGTAATGACAAATCAACATGACATGAAATTCATAATGACTCACTGCAGAGTGGCCTCTGGAGTGCAGTTTTTATGAGGTGGATAAGAAACTGTTCTGATGCGTTTAGAACTCCTCACAAACCGTTACTGAGTGGTTATAATAAAGATACTAAATGTGGCAAATTGTTTAGGAAACAGAAAGTTATGAATTCACATGACGTTGGGAGGTATTTATGACTTACGCAAGGTGAGGTGTCACACCTCCCTCACAGCTGCTTTGTAAAAAAATTGTGACAATTTGTTGAGTGAAAATCTGTTTTGGAAGTTTTGGAAATTTCAAAACCAGCACCCGAACTTCCATGAAACAATACGAAGTGTTAATGAAGTCTTGTAAATTGTTACAAGACTCAGCGAATTCAATTACAGAGTACTTATGACACGCTTGGGATTTATTCCCGTTGATTTGTAATCACTTTCACCTTATTTGGGAAGGTGGCTTTATTCTCCACTAAAAAACGGTGCTACAAAAGGAAGACCTCGTTACAGGCCCGAGAGTTTCTGCAAAATATTCCGTTTCATTGTTTAAACTCAACTTATTTTAGGTACAAAAATAATTCGCTATAATGTTAATCACTACATGTTTCGGTTAGGTTAACCTTAGGTTAAGGTTGAGTTTAGGTAAGGTTTGAGATACAGTTAGATTGAGGTTAAAGGCTCCTACATGCTGCAATCTTGTAAGTTAATTGCAAGTCACCGAGTGCGACAAAGAGGCACAGCTGTTATTCCTCCACTATTTGACTGCATGTTTTGTGTTCATTGGCTCGGTCATGCTAACAGCTGGAGGACACTCCAAACAAACACGTCCAGTTGAGTCTGCTGTCACACTGATTTTTCTTTGTTGGAATCCCAGATATTCTATTTTGAATGTAATATTTCCATTTTTTTTTCTGCCCAGAGTTTGTTTTTTCCTCAAGCGCTGCTGTCAAGTCAGGCTTAAGTCAGATTAAGACAAGGCACAAGCTGGGTTTAGGTGGGTCCAATGAAGTGATGGAAACATGGTTGTGCGTGTGTGTGTGTATGTGTGTGTGTGTGTGTGTGTGTGTGTGTGTGTGTGTGTGTGTGTGTGTGTAGGGGGAGGAGGTTATGCAGCATTATGCGTTACGGAGCTAGAGATGATGTCATTTATAGATGAACAAAGAGGCTGAGACTGAGCAGCCTGAGTAATATCAAGCCCCAAAACCTCTAGAAAAAAACCAAACTCACAGGTGCTAAGGTGCTTTATTGAACTAAAGTATCTCAAAAATATTGACAAAATAATGTTCCACTACTGTCAATGACAAATATTTTCCCCTTCCATGAATGTACATTTTCTTCTGTATATACAAAAAAAACCAAAACACATGACCACAAGGTGCTTTTCATTGACAATTTGAGACTGAAGGTAATTACAGCTCTTTGAAGAAACAGTGACTTTACAGAACCCAAAACCCCTGACAGAAACCTGCAAAGTACAGAAGATGCAAGTAATTTTACATCCAAATGTATTCAAGCTTTGTGTTTTTGTGTGTTTCTTAATGCCTCTACGCTTGGAAACATACTGCGTTTAACAGCCATAAGGGCGGAATATTGAATTTGGCACAAGGAATTCCTTCTAACACACAGGATGTGGCCAAAATCAGAACCGCAACTCAACAAATCTGGGTGTTAGATCCATAAGTAAACGATAAGAAAACATTTCTGCTAGGTATCTAAGGCACTAGGTGTATTTCTCAACTGAAAGTGAAGGACATTTCTCAAGGTAAGGATATTGATGACTGATCTCTATACAAAATGTCACAGTACAAAAGAACTTCATTAATCCTGGTGCAGGGCTCCAAAGTGGCGAGCCAAGCAAAAATAGTATATCGATTAGAGGAATTTCCGTCTTAGTGCATAGAAGCAAACGCAAAGAGTTTAGGCTACCGTGCTTCCTGTTAGTTATGTGAAAGTGACCAGAAGGGCAGAATGAATAGGGGTCAGCAGTCTGCCAAACCCAAAAAAACAATACATTTAATTATTCAGTCAAACATGACGCTAAACAGCTAACAAATTACCAGCTGTACACTTCAGTGACACTGCCATTAAAGGGTCTCTCTCTCTCTCTGATTTTCATTTTAACTACTCTCCACCACAGAAATAATGCAAATCAAAACTTTTCACAAACAGAAAACCTGTACACATTAGAGCACTATGTTCTGTTTTCATAAGTGAGGAGATAGATTCAACCTTACAGGAAGTCATTAAAATGTGCACCTTCTGTCTATAAATTACTTCTACTGTACTGTACAGCATTTAAACATCATGAAATACAATCAGGGGCCATCGTCTCAGCTTGAAAGCTACAGTGAATCATTATCAAATCTTATGATAACTGCAGCCTATTTGCTGTACAAAAATTCACACCCTGGCAGAATTCGTGAGGATTTATAGTAACATAATTAAATCCCATTTTGACAACTGTTATGGTAATATTAAAGCATCTTTTCATTTCTATATCAGGCTACAAGACCCTGTATACAACAGTGATGCATTAGTCGTTTATAAGCTAATGATCAGTTGTTATCTAGTCAGTAATACGAATGTGAGACACCGCCATCATATCTATACATACAAGTTAAACAAATATTTGGCATCTGGCGGCAAATACTGTATAAATGACCATAGTACTAAAGTTGGCATGTATTCACAACTAGTGTACACAAAAGAAAAGTCTGGTCTCCTCCATGCAGTCTGGTGAACAGGTGCATGTGCTATAAACTTTAGATTTTCTCTTTATACAAAAACTGAGATTTATCTTTAAATCCATTATAGCTTTGTTTGACTCCTGAACTACTTGGGCTCCACAGCCCAAAGACACCAACATGCGGAACACTTTCTGCTCAGTTTAGTCACAGTTCTTGGTATGGTGTGCAATTCTTGAGAGTCCTGATTGGCAATATAATGTGACTGGTGTCAAATAAACAAAACATGTTTTAGAAAAAAATGCACAGGGTATATTATTATTTAATAGCTACTCAATGGAAAACTATAGGTTAAAAATTTCATAGTGAAGGCAAGAAAATGTTCTCTCTGCTGCTGTGCTGTGGATGAATGGTTAAATCAAAAGGTCTTGACAATCACAGGCATTACAAAAACACTGATTTGCCTACAAACTCTAGATTTTAATCTGTTGGTATGAGTAAATGTTAAATTATAATTGAAGTAGTGAACATCTGAGCATGCAGCTGCATGTGCCACTGACCGATAACAATAAGCCTACTGATACCACAGACTGTAATTGTGACACAGTCATGTCTTCTTTCTACAGATTGCTCAGATTAGAGAAAACAGACCATCGTGGTTGAGTGGTAAAGTGTACCGGCTGCATTATTTCTTTGTGCTACACAATTGTGTCTAAGAGGCCAGCTTATGGTGGCTCCTATACAGAAGCCTCTAAACAACGCCCCTGGTGATGGCACTCTTGAAATTCCAAGAGCCCTGGTTTGTTACCAGGGTTAAAATTCTCAAAGAGAGCCATTATCATCTGATGGACAACACAATAATGTTGTTAACTAAAGGAAATATTTAACTTGAAACTCAGGCCATAAACTGGTAGATCACATAAGTGCTAAAAAGGATGAAGTATAAGAAATATTTTTCCTGGCTTCAAAACCCAGTCTGTTGTTACATGCCCCATTCATGTAGGCCTCCTGCTTGCTCTCTCATCACAGGGATAAAACACAAGCCGAGGACATGCAGCAGAAATACTCACAAGGTTTACAAAAATTTCCCAAAACATTTAGTGGTCAACTCCACAAGCTCAATTCTTCCACTGATTTACATAAGGACAAAGAGTTTAGTAGGAAACAAAAGATCTAATGATTCAGCAATCCAAAAAGCAGTGCAATAAATCTTATCACGATGAATGTGTTTAGGTAATTACTCAAAAAGGAATTTGGAGTTGCCAAGAAGACAAATTCTATTTTAAATAAACTAGTGGCTCAGCTGTGACTTAAGAGCTTCTCTGCTGGACAAACTATTTCATAAAACTGATTCGGAATTATGTTCACAAAAAAGTTTTTGTATTTCATAGTAGATGACATTTTCCCCAATATTATCAACTAAGTTATATATTTTATGGGTTTTAATGTGTATAATACACACAGTTGCTGTGATCAAGGGAAGAGCTTTACTTGTTTATTTTTGTGTGGTGTAGGAGCAGAGTTCAGAGGGACCTCCTCCACTGTCTTTATCCCAGGAGGCTAAAGAAGGAACTCCAGATAACCCATCTGTCAGTGACGGACTGGACACGCCAACTTCCATTGCCTCTGTGATGACCTCAACCAATGAAAGCTCCACAGAAACTGACACCCCACAGCAGACAGACACTGAGGTTCATGACTTTATTGTTACACTTTGTCACCACCTATTGACTTAATACAGCTTGTTAATTTAGGTTTTGATTGATTGGCAAGACCATAGGCTTAAAATGTGCATTATTCACTATCGATAGAATTAAATGCAATTATGTTGCATTGATAAGTTTTCTGACACTCTGCAATGAAAGAGTTAAAATAAAAAATCAATTTACTATACCAGACAATTACATTTCCTGAAACTGACTCTGCTTCTAAGCGATGGCTGGACCTCAAGTTCGTTCATTGGAGTCCAATCTAAATTCATTTTCAACTCGGAGAATTCATTAATCTTTGGCAGAAACAAAGAGTCATTATTTACTGGAGGCTCACCAAGCCTGGGATGTGCTAAAATGATGATGATTGATCATCACTGTAAGATATGGGATATGCCGTAGAGTTGAAAACAAAATGATTAACACACACTGCAAGCAACAGAAACATTTTTGGTCAATTGTAGTACATCCAGACCAAATACTTTCTGATCTGGATGTAAACACACCAATTTAGTGGGATTTAATGGAAGAGAGGAAATCTGCAGGCCTTTCAGAATTTAAAGATTAACATAGATGCTGATTAGACGTTTGCAGAGGTAACGGTTGTGGTGCATCAATCTTTGTAGGAGTCCAAGGCTGTGGAACAAGAGGTTGAACAGGCCTTGAATGAGACCCAAGAATCTACAGAGAAACAGCAGGATAACCTGCAGTTATCAGCCACACCTGATCTCACATTGACACAGATGGTTCAAGACAATGCTACTACTGAGCAACCTACTCCTGAAGCAAGCACTCAACTCTCTGAGTCTGTTACACCCACGACAACAACCATCAGCACCACCACAGCACCCCCACAACCACAGCCTGTACTGCAGCCCTTGGAGCCTCAGTCAGTTAACCCAGACAGCCAGAACACAGTGTACACCCTATCTGATGCTTACAGAGGTATTGGGGGTGACCTATGTGCAGGATATGGAAGCCTGTCCCGAATAAACCTCCATGGCTACTGGCCCACCAAAAACTTCCAGTCCGGGGCTCACTACACCTTACCCTTTCTCAGAGACAGCTACGCCCTTCCAGGCCTCAGCAGCCAGGCAGAAGAAGAGGGCCTCAGTGAACGGGGAGAAAACCCCCTAGACATGAAGACCGATCACCCAGCTGTCAGTTACCCAACACTGGGGGGAGTCCACCAATTTAGGCCAATTACCACCATGGAGCTTCTCAGGGAGCCCTCGAGAACCAGGTAAGAGGATGGTACATTGCATATGGTATTGCTCTCACTGTCTAAGAAGGTTTCTCCTCTGGTTTCAGTGGTGCCTAGAAGTTGGGTGAAATACAGATCAGTCCTTATGTGGATCTTTTGAAAAGGGAACTAGTAAAATTTATATTTTGCTTTGTCACTCTGTCACTGTACTGTAAAGATGAAGTTTTAAATGAATATTCTTGATAGTAGTAACAGAGTAGGTTTGGGATAGAGTCCATTTATTTATGTTATTTTGCGTGTGTGTGTGTGTGGTGGAAGTGAAAAAGGGAAAGGATTTCTGCTTCACTGGAATATCAGAAAGGTCCCTGATTATGAGTTAACCTTTTACACAGGGCCTAGAAAGCCAATTTAAAAAGCCAGTTGACCATTGGCATTCATATTGAATATAAATTAACACTACAACAGTTTAGTTTTATAGCTTGATTAAAGGAAAAAAATATAAACACATGAGCAAATTCTTAAAATGTATGGCATGGTAAAATATATAATAGGTACATTTAACTTTGGTGCTACACTCCAGAGGAGAATACACCTTTAAAGGGCTGTAAGTACTGTTAAGGTTCAGGGAATGTGAGGACCCAAAATACAGGACTCCATGAGCAAACAAGGCATGAAACACAGGGACCTGAAGCACACACTGAAGAGGGAACCACATGAGCAACTGCTTGAACTATAATATAGACTAGAGCTGAACAAAACTAAAGACACAACACAGAGCTGAGGAGAGGCAGGGTATAAATAGACACAGCCTAACAGAGAAGTGGCAACAGGTGAGGATGGAGCACAGGTGATAATAATCAGGGGCAGGAAGCAAAATTAAGCACAATGCATAGCCTGTAACTGGCTACCAAAGTAAAACAGGAAGAGAGCAATATGTCACAAGAGAACTTGACAGAAGACTAAGAACACAGCAGGATGACACTGAGGAGACACAGAGGCAACTAATAACAAACTAAACAAGGGCAAAGGAGACCTGGAGGAAACTAATAAAAGTCAAAACACAAAGACGGACTAGAATCGAAATAAAATTAGAACAGAAACTCAAAACTAAATAATAACGACAAGGGAAACAGAAAATGCACAAAGAACAAACTACACATAGACTAGATGCAAGGAGACATGAGGAAGGCAATAACTCAAACTCAAGGAAAAAAATCAAATAAACTCTGTAAACAGTAACTAGAACTCATATACATAATAGGAAACATATATGAACTTTATAATCTAAACTGAACTACATTCCAAGAAATGAGAAAACAGAGTAAATACATAAAAGACAAACAAAATTCCACAACAAAACCCATGGACCATGATAAGATACTTTCAGAGACACATTAATGAAAAATCATAATAATGAAAAATCAAATCAAAAATCTTCTTCTTCTTCTTCTTCTTTCAGCTGCTCTTGTTGGGGGTCACCACAGCGGATCATGTATTATGAATCTGCATTTGGATTTGGCAAAGATTTTATGCCAGATGCCCTTCCTGATGCAACC
>VUQH01073661.1:75647-86651 GCA_015106775.1 Etroplus canarensis
AAAGGTGTTTTTTTGATGAAGTCAAAATTTGAAGAACACATCCATCATTTCTTTTTCTTCTTCTTCTTCTTCTTCTTTCAGCTGCTCTTGTTGGGGGTCACCACAGCGGATCATGTATTATGAATCTGCATTTGGATTTGGCAAAGATTTTATGCCAGATGCCCTTCCTGATGCAACCTTCCCCATTTGCTCGGGCTTGGGACCAGCACTAGGAGTACATTTGCGCATGGCCCCTATGGCTCAGTTAATGCATAAATATCTAAACATATTCACATGTTTTGGGAGCTAGGGTACAAATTTTGAATATTAATTTTCTTTTGTATAAACAGAGCTTGAGACATCACACTGGGAAAATGTAAAGAAATTGCAAAAGTGCATATTTGCTGATACAGTAACAATTTACAAATCAACAGCATGGCAAATTTTTTATCACAGAGGCCCTACCATGACAGTAATATAAAAATAAAATAAAAAATACACACATTGGCCACTTTAGTAAGTACCCTTTTGCCTTCAGAACTGCGTTAATTTCTCATGACAGATTCAACAACGTGCTAGAAACATTCCTTGGAGATTTTGGTCTATATTGGCATGATAACACAAACGCTGCAGATTTGTCTGCTGCTCATCCATGATGCAAATCTCCTATTCTACTACATCCAAAAGGTACTCTGTTGGGCTAGGATTTTGTGACTGGATGCCATTTGAGTACAGCAAACTCATTGTCATATTCAAGAAACCAGTTTGAGATTATTTGAGCTTTCTGAAATGGCATGATATCAAGCCATTAGATCGGTACACTGTGGTCATAAAGGGATGGAGATGGTCAGCAGCAATAATCAGGTAGGCTGTATGGTAGGCTAAATAATGCTCAATTAGTACTAAGGTGCCTAAAGTGTACCAATAAGATATCCTCCACACTCCACACCAGCCTGAACTGTTGATACAACACAGAATGAGTCAGAATCAGTATCAGAATACTTTATTAATCCCAGGGGAGAAATTGCTCATGCTTTCATGATGTTTATACCAAATTCTGACTGTGCCATGTGAATGTAGCAGCAGAAATTGAGACTCATCAGACCAGACAACTTTTTTCAGTCTTCTATTGTCCAATTTTGGTGAGCACATGTGAATTGTAGCCTGAATTTCCTGACCTTAGCAGACAGGAGTGGCACCAGGTGTGATCTTCTGCTACTGTAGCCCATCTGCTTCAAGGTTTGATGGGTTGTGCATTCAGAGATGCTCTTGTGCATATTTTGGTTTTAATGAGTGGTCCTTTGAGTTACTGTTTCCTTTATATCAGCTAAAAGCAGTTTGGCCATTCTCCTCTGACCTCTGACATAAGTAAAGCATCTTTGCCCAGAAAACTGCTGCTCAGTGGAGATTTCCTTTATTTTGGACCATTCTTTGTAAATTGCAGAGATGGTTGTGGAAGAAACTCCCAGTAGATCAGCAGTTTCTGAACTACTCAGACTAACCCGTGTGGCACTAACAACCATTCCATGTTCAAAATAATTTACATCACCTTTATTCAGTGAGTTATTGCCATGTGATTAACTAATCAGACATTTTTAACGTGCAGGTGTACCTAATGAAGTGGCTGGTGAGTGTATACTAAACTTTTTGCTGCGCAGACATCCAGATTTTGTCTCTGCCCCAGTCCTGAGTCAGCCTGGATAATAGAAAGACAGATGGACTGCTGTGAAGTAGCAGCTGGTATCAATCAGGGATGGCAGCCTGCTGCAAAGTTGATAAATAAGGAGGTTTCACCTATTATTGGCTGACAGAAGCCTTCCCTTAGCATATACAGAATGACAGAACTGTTTCCAGAGGATACAACACTGTTAAATGTAGAGAGGCACAATCTGTTGGACACAGTAATTCCATTAAACCTGCTTAATTAAGCCTGTTCAGTTTTAAAGAAATAGTTTCACTTTCTTGTTGTGAATGTCCAGAAGACAGATACTGCTCTCATATACTATAAGACTGCAGCTATGAGATAGTTTACATGGCTTACCATAAAGACTGTAAGTACAGGAAACGGGATAATCTGACTTTGGGCAAAGGTAAAAAAAATTCTCAAGGTTAAAGTTATTAATTATTAGCCTATAGAGGAAGAGGTAATCAGCTGCTGGTGCTGGCTTCTTTTTCAGAGCAGAGATTGTGGTATTAATCTGCTCTGACTCTCAGCAACAAAGTGAATAATTGTTCTTCTTACAATTTTTATTAGAGTGCTTTTAAAATCCAGATTACTTGATATGTTTTTAATCCTGATCATAACATGCTTGTATGCATGACTTTGTCTGTCTGTAGAAGTGGCTATGATGATGCCTTCATGGCGCAGCTGGAGGGGAACCTGAATCCTTTCTTCCAGGCCATGTGTAGAGCACAGACCCTGCAGGTACCCCACAAGCGAAGCAGTATGGTCAGCCTGGATAGCATCCGAAGAGACCCGCGCTGGAGAGACCCCAACCTGCATGAGGTAATCTCGATGCTCAGCCACCCAATGGATCCAGTCAAGTCCAATGCAGCTGCTTATCTGCAGCACCTGTGCTATGAGAATGACCGAATCAAGCAGGAAGTCCGCCAGCTAAATGGGGTGCCAATTCTGGTGGGACTATTAGACCATCCCAAAGCAGAAGTCCACCGGAAGGCCTGTGGTGCTTTGCGCAATATATCCTTTGGAAAAGACCATAACAATAAAATGGCCATCAAGAACTGTGATGGCATCCAAGCTTTAGTAAGGCTACTGAGGAAGTCAAGCAGCATGGAGGTCAAAGAGTTAGCCACAGGTACATGAATCATTCAGTCTCAGAGCAACAACTTGCAAATTATTCATATGTCTTCAACTTTCTTCTCTATTTCTAATTATATTCTTTCACTGCAGGCACTTTGTGGAACCTCTCATCACATGAGCCACTAAAGATGACGGTAATCAACCAGGGACTTCAAACGCTGACTGATGAAATCATCATCCCACACTCAGGTTGGAGAAGAGACTTATCTGACCCCTCCAACCTGCAGAGTGCTGAGTGGACCACAGTCTTCAAGAACACCTCTGGATGTCTGAGGTAACCCTGGTTGCAGTTGTGGAACAAATGACAAACAGAAGGTAAAAGCTCACTTTTGATGGAGTTTGTGCAAGCTTTGCATACAAAGTTGTTTCTGCAGGAATGTCAGCTCAGATGGGGCGGAGGCTCGACAGAGACTGAGAGAGTGTGAGGGGTTGGTGGCTGCGCTCCTTCATGCCCTTCAGTCAGCTGTTGTCAACAAGGACACAGACAATAAGGTTGCTGAAGTCATTACTCTTATTTCAATTTTGAGATTAAAAAAAATTGTGATGACCACTATTTCTTAAAGCTGTGTAGAAATTTGATCTTGGCATGCTTCAAATTGTGAGTGTAACTTGTAGTACTGGTGACTAGCCCCTCTATTAAGAATTTATCAGCACTATTTATATATATATTATAATTTACTTTATAATATACAACAATGAAATGAATGCGCAACCACAATTCCAATTAAGTTGGGATGCTGTGTAAAAAATAAATCGTAATTCAGTTACTTGCAAATCTCAGAAACTAATATTTTATTCACAAGAGAACATAGAAACATCAAAAGTTGAAAGCAAAACATTTTACTATTTCATGCAAATACTCATCTTGAATTTGATGGCAGCAAAGCATCTCAAAGTTGGGACAAGGGCAACAAAAGGCTGAAAAGTAAGGGGTACTAAAAAGAAACCGCTGGAGGAAAATGTTGCAAGTAATTAGCAACGGGCCAGTAATGCAATTTGGTAAAAAAAAAGAGCACCTTAGAGAGGCAGAGTCTCTCAGAAGTAAAGATGGGCAGAGGTGCAGCAATCTGCTAGAAACTGCATCTACAAATTGTGGAACAATTTGAGAATAATGTTCCTCCATGTACCATTGCAAAGTCTTTGAATATTCCATCATCTACAGTATATAAAATCATTAAAAGATTCAAAAGACATCTCTGTACATAAGGGATGAGGCTTAAAACCAGTATTGGATGCTCTTGGTCTTCGGGTTGCACTCGGGTGGCACTGCATTGCAAACAGGCATGATTCTGACTTGGAAATCCCTGCACAGGCTCAGGAATGCTTCAAGAAATCACTGTCTGTGAACACAGTTCACCTTGCCATCCAAAATGCAGGTTAAAGCTCTCTCATGCAAAGAAGAAGCTATTTGTAAACATGATCCAGCAACACCACTGTCTTCTCTGGGCCAAAGCTCATTGAAGCAAAGTGGAAACCTGTTCTGTGGTCAGGTGTGTCAAAATGTGAAATTCTCTTTGGAAATCATGCCGTGTCCTCTGCTCTAAGGAGGGGAGGGACCATCAGGCTTGTTATCACCCTGCATCTCTTATAGTATGGGAGTGTATTAGTGCCTGTGGTACTAGCAACTTGCACATCTGGAAAAGCCCCAGCAATGCTGGAATGTGTATATAGGTTTTAGAGCAACATTTACCTCTCTCCAGATAATGTCTTTCCAGGGAAGGCCTTGCACGTTTCAGCAAGACAATGCTAAACCACATACTGCAGTTATTACAATAGCATGGCTTCGTAGCAGAAGAGTCTGGGTGCTGGTCTGGTCTGATAATTTGAGGAATTTTTGCAGCCAAAGGACTGGGACACCTTAAAGTCAATGAGTAGGCCATGATTTCCTCTGTATACTGAAATATTTGCAAGTCAAATCTAAGGCCAGCTGAAACTGGGTCATGCAACAGGACAGTGATCCCAAGCACACCAGTATCTTCAACAAAAAGGCTGAAAAAGAAAACGAAGTACTGCAATGACCTAGTCAAAGTCCAAATCTCAACCTGATTGAAAAGCTGTAGTGAGACCTTAAGAGAGCTGCACATAAACAGATACTCGCAAACCTCAATTAATTGAAGCAATCTTGTAAAAGCGTGGGACAAATTCCTTCACAATGTAAGAGACTAATAACGTCACACAGAAAACTAAATATTACTTTGAGTTTTTGCTGCTGAAGGGATCCTGCAAGCTATTGAGTCATGGGATAAACTAATTTTACAGTGAAAAATTTCTTTTTCATGTGACTATATATACAATATTTAGCCTCGTATTTTAATAATTTAATCCATTACTGAACTTTGAACTGACTATTAACAGCTAGTTCAACATTATATGACTGTTTAGAATCAGCAGTTTTTTGCTAGCTAGTTGCCATTCCTCAAGACAGACTTTTTAAAAATTAAATTGCAATGAAAGATTTTTTTAATTAACCAAATTTCTAGTTTGTCTTTCCATGCCCATCTCTGAAACTGCATAAGTACCTTTTGGGTACAAGAAACCCTGTTGATGTAATGCTCTTAAACCTCAACAAGGGGAATTTCAAGCACCTTCAGCTGCTCCCTTGTATTCTTCCCAAGGGGTCGGCACAGCAGAATAATCCGCATTGGTAATTTGGCAGGGGTATTATGCCGGATGCCCTTTCTGATGCAACTCTCCATGGTGAGAGGGGCTTGTGTTGGAGGGCGAATGTATAAACCACTACACTATAGGGACACTAACAAGAGAATTACAAGTGTTCTTCTAAAACTGAGCTTGTAGAAATTTCATTTAGTAAATTTTTTTTCTGTTGCTCTCAGTTTGTTCATTTCCGTGTCAGTGGGTAGAAGATGGATGGGGTATATCAGCATGTATTACTTTGTGCCACAGTTTCTTTGCTGATTCTGCTATCAAGAAGATAGGAAATTCTGCTCATAAGGGCATATATTACTTGTGCTCATAAGTACAGAGGAGTAAAAGTCATTTAGGCATGATTTAGAAGCCCAAAATAGGCTCATTATTGTGTATAGTTAAGTTTGCTTCATTTTAATTAGTTTTTGAAGTTCTGTGTTTCTAAAGGTGTAGGGTGGGGGTGAGTTTATTTTTTCTAGCCAGGTAATATGAAGTGCTTGAAATAGACAACTGTGAAATCTACTGAGAGTCTACTGCTTAATAGTTTATACATGACTGCACTTGATTCAGTCATTTATTGTGTGACATCAGAACAATCAAAATATGGATGAGGTCTTTAAAGCCTTTGACATTTTCTCAAAATTCTACTTTTCCTAAGAAAAATCTAAATATCTGAAAAGGTTGTTGAAATTCTAGTCTTTAAAATCAAACTTTATGTTCATACTTTTTTACTGAAATCTTTCATCACTCTTTTTGTTTAGTCAGTGGAGAACTGCGTCTGCATCCTTCGAAACCTGTCCTATCATGTCCACAAAGAAATACCAGGAGCTGAGCGATTTCAGGAGCCCCATGCTAATCATCTGATGAGATCCATTGGACATCCGAAGAAAAATGAGCCTGACTGTTTTTCAGGGAAAAAACCCAAAGGTTGGTGAGATACCTCACAGTGTATGTAGAATTTCATAATCTTTGATGTCGTTCCATTTCTCAGGTTGATTTCTGTCCTCTTGTGGCACTGGGGCATGTACTGTAATGTCAGTGTTTCTACAGATTCATAGGAAATACCTAAAATTCAAAATTAGGAATCTGTATGTTCTATGCGATGTGCAGGAAAAGAGCTTTGAGTAAAGCAGTTTCACCAACCTAAACCTCTAAAACATATCCACAGACATTTTGTGAAGGATTGACAGTTTAAGTCTAAATTCAAATTATTTATTCTCTTCTTCATGCCTTTCCAGAATTCTTTCAATACATTGTCTGTATTATTTTTCAGTGGGTTATATTTTCTTTATTTACAGTTTACAACTGCAAAATCTACAAGACAAAAAAATCTACAAACTTTTATTAGTTTTTTGCTGTTCAGGCTTCACATTTCTTATCCTTATGCCTCTGGGAACCTGAATATTTCATTTTCCAGCACATGGAGGAGCTGATGATAGATTTTTTTTTTCTAGTGGATTGCAAGATTCAGAAATGGGAAAAGCTTGGATAAACTTCGTTACATCAGTTATGCAATTTTTACACCATGCAACTGATGTAACAGTCAGGATTGTGAAAACTGGAACGGGATCTGTAACTTGTATCCCTTCATAAAATTAGAGTTGATATACAGTAATTAATAGGCTGCAGCACTTTGTGCAGGATGGAACAACTTAATGGAGAAACATTAGGGTTTTTGTTTTATGCTTCTCAGCAACACTAAAATTGACAAATACCTCTGAGAGCCAAACATTAACCTGATGAGTTGCTCAGTGTCTCACCACATGGAGGAGCCCTGTGTTTTCTGCTGATGTGTCCTTTTGCAGCATAATTACATTGTTCTGACATTGTTCTTTCTTTTTTCCCTTCAAACCATATTAATCAGAAGAGTGGTTCAATCAAGGTCAGTCTGCTCGTTACTACAGAATATTTCCATAGCAGTGATTCTGTAATTTGCTGGCATTGTCTGTAAACTGAAAACTGGTGTTTTTTGTTTGTGTGCATGTGTGTATCTGTGATGTGCAGGTTGGAAAAATGGATTTATGGACAGAAAATACAGTACATTGGATTTACCAAAACATACAGAACTAATGAAAGGTATATAATAATGTAGTATGAGGTTCTTATTGCATTTTAAATTGAACACAAATGTAGACAATAGTGTGCAAATGTGTGCTTTACATCAGGCTTACTCCTAATAGTTGAAAGGTAAATATGTTAAGAAGCAGTTCCACTATTCATCATGCATTATTATCAGGCATCAGTACCTGCTTTCCGTGTTACATTATTTGCTGTGTGAGCATGATGTTGGCATGGGCACAAAGATAATTACTTTAAATGTAAAGCCACACATCTGCACCTGCATCACTTGTGGACAATTTCATTACTGAAACAAAATAGCCCATCAGTTCAAAGACATAACATTTTATCTGGCATTTGCCCAAAAAAAAGCATGACCCACATGTCTTTATGTGGTACTGCATGAAAAAAATCACAATTGCACTGTAGGCTTTAACACTGTATATGTGGATCTGGCAGTCATTAGAAAAGAGATCAGAGCTTAGCTTATGCCTCCCACGCTGCAGCCGTTGAATGCAAATCAGAATGACAAGCATGTTACGGTTCAGGGTCAGCTTTATTATACTTGTCAGGCGTCCAGCAGCCTCCACTCCCGTGGCTTAGTACAAAAAATCTCTGCAGTAGGGAGCTGGAGTTTTAATTTTCCTCCATACGGTTTCTTTAAGTCAAAATATATATATTTAGCTTCGATCCCACCAATTTGCTGCCCTAACTGACCAACATTCAGAGAAGTCTTGAACATGAAGACATATTTGCATACATACCAACTAGTTTGGTGGCTTCTTTTTAAGTAATGTTTCTCTGCTGTTCTGTTCAAGGGTTGGAGCTGCTGTACCAGCCGGAGGTGGTGAGGCTTTACCTCTCTCTTCTCACCTGTAGCCGCAACCACAACACCCTTGAGGCAGCTGCAGGAGCGCTGCAGAACCTTGCTGCAGGACACTGGGCTGTGAGTAAATGGAAAAGTTCCAAGTTATCTCTTATACACATGACTACAGGGATGTAATTGTGAAGTATGTGTTAAACTTTAAATTAGTGCAGTTATTAGATGACACTTACTTTGATATTGTCCATATAGTAGGTTTTATTTAGATGTTACATGTTATGTCTCTCTTTTGTTTAACTAATGAAGAGTCTTGAAATGAAGTTGTACTCTAAAGAATAATACATAAAATATAAGTAAATTAAACTCAGGGGTTCAATTTACTCTCTAATTCAGCCTCTACAGTGCGGTGTCAAACGAGACAACCTCCTCGGGCCCTTACTTGGGGGCCAAGCTTTCTTTTCTCAACTTTTGGTTTTGTTTTTTTGAGGTGGCATTATTAATAAGACTGATCTTGTCATCAGCCTCCAAAATAACATTTGCTGCTATGTCCCCCCAAGTGAGTCCATAGGACTTCTAAATGTGCTTTACCAACACATACGGCGCCATGAATGTCACTGTCATTTAAGAACAAGGCTATTTTCAAAATAAAATGACTTTTAATATCCAGTCATGTCACAAGAGAGACATGATTGGTTTCTACTTGTGGCACAACCTATTAGTCATTCATTTTTTTATATTAATATTTTATCTTGTAGTTTGTTTGGGTGGGGTAAATGATTGAATACTTAATAATTTAGACCTAACCAAAAAAACAAACCAAAAAAACTCAAACAATCTATCTACCAACTTGACAAGGACTTAACTCAGCTGTTATATAATTTGTGCTTCTGTCTGAAGTGGTCCAGCTACATTCGGGCAACAGTGAGAAAAGAAAAAGGCCTGCCTATTCTGGTTGAGCTGCTGCGTTCAGATGTCGATAAAGTTGTGCGAGCCGTGGCTATTGCTCTTCGCAACCTGGCTATGGACAGAAGAAACAAGGACTTAATAGGTACAGATTTGTAATTCTGGCATGTATTTGCCTCTATAAGCACAGTCACACTAACTTTTTTATGCATTTCTGTCTTTCATTACAGGGAACTATGCTCTGAGGGACCTTGTTGGTAATCTGCCAAGTGGGCAGCAGCATCCAGCAAAGAATCTTGAAGGGGATACAGTAGTGTCCATACTGAACACTATTCACGAGATCATCACAGATAACCCAGAGAATGCACGGTTGCTTATTCAGGGTCATGCTGTGCAGAAACTGGTGGCCATCAATAAGTCAAGGTACACAAATGACTTTCAGTGAAAAAGTGAATTTCATAATTTGCACATTTTTCAAAACATATAAACAAAATACTAAAAAATCTGATAAACTAACCTTTTCAAAAAGATAACGCAGAAAAAAGATGTTGTAAAATGTATTATATAGAATATCACTATATTTTTGGGCTTTAATATTTTCTTATAATACTGCCTGAATGCATCATCTTTTAGTATTATGAGCATCATGTACCTGGGCATTTATTTGTAGAGTTTAATCATTACTTTCTTCTCTGCTTTATTACACAATATACAACATTATCTGTTTTCAGCCAATCAGCTCGGGAGACCAAGGCAGCTTCACATGTGCTTCAGACAATATGGGCCTACAAGGACCTGAGAAACACTCTGAACAAGGCAGGTTGGAACAAGAGCCACTTTAAGGTATTTGCTTTGATTTTGTGACAATTTCAAATATCAAGAAAAGACAGAGTCAGATATTTCAACATGCATGATCATATAAACAGTTTCACACCTGGCAGTGCATGCTGTCAGAAAATGATAAGGAAGAAAAAGCATACCTGTTTGAGGTTTTTGGACTTGATCTGAATGCAGAAAATCCATGTTTACAGTAAGCTAGAAGCAAACACACTTAGCACAAGATGTCAGTGTCATGCCATTTCATGAAATTAAAAAAAATCACAATAGCAATCAGTTTGACATCCAGTAATATTTTGTTTTTTGTCTTTCAAAGCCCACAACTACCGGAGCAACAAAAAAATCCAAGAGTGGAAAACAAGGCAGTGATGACATCACCTTGCCTCTGATGGACAAAAATCAAGGTCAGACAATTGCAGCACGAATTTCTTCAGTAAAATATTATTAAATAATCATCTAAACGAGAAACGTGTCCTCTAGCTCAGGGAACAAAAAACCTTTTAAACATGCGGAGGTTCTTGTCATGTCACGGACAAAGAAATAGACATTTGCTGTCCCAGACTATATTCTTCTGAAGCATAGCCTCAAACCAATGATGTGCTGCCAAGGTTATCAGTGCACAGACTAGTCTTATGAGCCTGTACAGTCGCTCCCAGAGGCAGGACAGGCTCATGCAGCACCAGTCACGTTTGATTTCAGAAGGACACCCGCTTTCCCACGTCAAGAGCGACCTCTAGCTTCGCCTTAAAACAGGTTTGCTCTCTTCTCTCTTAGGGCTGTCTTATGAAATGTAAACACCACTTAAACACCCTTTAGGGGGTGGGGGTTGGTAATAGTGTCAGTGAATAATTCCATTCAATTTGTCTGTTTTTCTCTCTCAGGTATTTGAATTTAAATGAATAAATGTACCCTTTTGTAAATTTATATGGTAAGAGGT
>VUQH01073662.1:0-36175 GCA_015106775.1 Etroplus canarensis
ATCTCAATTCAAAAGAGCAGGGGTCCCCAACCCCTGGTCTCCAGACCAGTACCAGTCCGTGGATCATTTTGTACTGGGCCGCAAAGAAAAAATTTTGTGGTTAAGATGATATTTATTTTTCTTTCATCAGTCTTCTGGATCTTATTTTGAAAAATGACGCCTCACTACAGCACTTGACTCTGGCACGCCGTTTCACGCATCAGGGACACAAACTAACCCTTGAAATAAAATGAGCTAGAAACAAAATTCACTGGAGAGCTTTTTTAGGAAGGAACAAGCAAATGGTGGGACAGCAGAAGGGCTGCAGACTACCAGCAAAACGAAAGCTGCATTTAAAAGAAAATACCAAAGAGTCTTACCTAAGTTACAAGTCGCAACAAGTGATACACATGCGCCACACCCACAATGCATAATTTGCAGTGACTGACTGGCTAATAAAGCCATGAAACCGTCAAAATTGCTTTGCCACATTAAGACAAAACACCCAGCGTTAAAAGACAAAGCCCTTGGAAGTTTTTGAAAGGAAAAACATGAACACGAAGGACAAAAACAGTCTCCCATCACCCCCAGATGGGACCATCTATTTACAGGGAAATAAGCCGAGGGCTCCCACTGACTCTGCGTTACGGTCAGTTGATATTATAGTGTAGAATTAGTGTAATTGTTGCATTCAGAGTGCAGACTATGAACAGAGAAAGGTTTTTGTTATTGGAAGCCTCTACCCGGTCCGTGGAAAAATTTGCATGCATGAAACTGGTCCCTGGTACAAAAAAGGTTGGGGGACCGCTGCAATAGAGTACCATTGGGATGTGGTGGAATGGGAGAGTTAGATCATGTGCAGCAACTGTGTGATGCCATCATACTAATATGGACTCAAAACTGTGAGGAATGTTTCGGGCTGCTTGTTGAATTTATGCAATAAAGAATTAAGGCAGTTCTGAAAGCAAAAGGGGGTCCAACTTAGTACTCGCAAAGTGTATCTAGTGAAGTGGTCAGTGAGTGTGTATAGTTTATGTTGTCTCTGTCATGTATTACGGTTTTCTGAGCCTGCTGTAAGCCTTTCCCTATCTTTGTATGTATTTGCTATGGCACTTGCCTCTCTGTCAGTGTTTTTTGTTTAATGTAAACAAAATCTGACTGAAGAAGCAGAGCAAAAACTTCATTTAGATCACAAACCAACAAAAAACTTTCACCTTCTTCTGTTTTCAGTTTTATTAGCAGTAAATTTTGTAAAGCCAAGTTTAAAAAAATACAGTTTCATTACCCCAACAGCAGTTACGTTACCAAAAAAATTCCACAATAATAAATAAAACTTTTAGTTTAATGAGTGACAGAGAGCAAGTTAACGTTAGCAGGTAAGCTAATAAACGTCAAAACAAACAAACACGGCCATCAAAGAAAGTGAAATTTTACCCATTTTATTATCCCGAAGAGTTAAAGCTGTTGAATGGAAACTGAGGAAGGATCCCTCATTAAATTGTCAGTGAAATGCAGCCCGAAGGTCAACACCCCGCTGCTTGTACGTCGGTGTTGTCAAATTCAGCTGAGCGACACTTCCGCACTCTTCTTCGTGGTGCGCGGTTTTGCTTGTCAGCTTTACCGCCCCCTGCCGTCTGCTACAAACAGGTCACTGACAGCAAAGACACACGACCCGAAACCTTCCTGATGTTTTAGTACTGTACAGATGTAATGTGCCCAGCGTAAAGTCATGTGAGCGCCTCCTCGTTCTTACTGTCAACTTGAAACTTAAATTCATCATTCTTCTTCTTCAGTAGCAGTCTATATAAAGAATGAGTTATACTGTGTCTGGAACTTTGAGATTGTATCAGGAAGTCAGGAGTGGCGGAGATGTATGAGGACAGCAAGACAGATTAGTTCAAGGTGAGGGTGGGATTACATCAGGGATCAGCTCTGAGCCCCTTCCTGCTTGCAGTAGTGATGGCCAGACTGACAGATGAGGTCAGGCAGGAGACTTTGTGGACTAACATGTTTGCAGACAACATTGTGATCTGTAGTGAGAGTAGGGAGGAGGTGGAGGAGAGCCTGGAGAGGTGGAGGTATGCACTGAATCAGAATCAGAATACTTCATTAATCCCAGGGGGGAAATTGCTGGAGAGAAGAGAAATGAAAGTGAGTGGAAGCAAGACAGATGTGTGTAAATGAGAGGGAGGCAGATGGAATGGTGAAGATGCAAGGAGTAAAGGTAGTGAAGGTGGATGAGTTTATATCCCTGGCATAAACCACTCAAAGCAACGGACAGTGCGCAGGAGAGGCGAAGAAGAGAGTGAAGGGAGGGTGAAACAGGTAGAGACACGTGTCAGGGGTAACTTGTGACAGAAGGATAGCAGCAAGAGTAAAAGGGGAGGTTTACAAGACGGCAGTGAGACCTGCCATGGTGTATGGTTTACAGACAGTGGCAATAACAAAAAGTCTCGAGCTGAAGCTGGAGATGGCAGAATTGGAGATGTTGAGATGTTTCTCTGGGAGAGACCAGGATGGACAGGAGTAGAAATGAGTACATCAGAGGGACAGCTCAAGTTCAGCAGTTTGGAGATAAGGCTGAGGTTTAGAGATGCAATGTGCCAGGTTGATAGGGTTTGGAGACAAAGTCAGAGAGGCAAGGCTGAGGTGGTTTGGGCATGTTCAGAGGAGGGATAGTGGAGATACTGGACAAAGGATGGTGAAGATGGAGCTGCCAGGCAGGTGGAGAAGATTCATGGATGTAGTGAAGGAAGACATGGTGTGACAGAAGAGGATGCAAGGGATAGCACTGACATCTTTTTCAGTGCTGATGTTAACAAGTGCAGAATAGTATGGGACAGGGGTTGTCATCCTTTACTGTCTAAAGAGCTATTTTTAAGCAATCCTAAACTCAGCAAATCTGCACTGAGCTGCACAAATATTTGAGCCTTGTAAGCTATTTGTTACTTGTTTGCTGTGTTTTGTTTATTTTTTTAATTCAAGCAAAATAATTTCTCTGGGATGCATAGAGCATAGCTTCTCTTAATGAAGGTGAAGCATGGTACTGTAAATGTAAATGAGCTGATCAACATCACCAATAGGTATAAATAATTAAAAGCTCTTATTCCATGTGACTACTCTGCCATGGGCTATTTATGATTATTTAGTAACTTAACTTTACATTTGATTGCAGTTAACCATATTGTTGTTATATTAATAGAATGGTAGATATATAAATACTAAAATTGTTATTATACTTGCTATTATTTGCGTTTTCATTACCAGCCAAATAGAACAATTGTGAAGTGGAGGCCTACTTTGAAACATTGTAGCTATAAAGTTCTAATGGCCGCTTTGATTCCTTCCTATGTTTGTGCAAATGAATTAAAGGAGCCTTTATTTTCACTAAAGTTCAGCAGCAGATCAGAATATCAGTAAGACAGCAGGACTGGAAGTGAAAGCAAACACATTTCTCCATGCACTGTTAAATTCAACAAATTTTCTTTTTTCCCTTTCACAACTTTTTTGTTACTTGACATGGTCATAAGAGCTGCATGTGGCTCTGGAGCCTTAGGTTCGATACCCTCAGTTTAGGATCTTGCACATTAGACAAATATTGCACTTTACAGAACTACTGCATGGAGGAGAGTGAGAGCGAGAACGACAGATGGTGTCAGTTCATGTTCAGGTTCAGTGACGTTATGGCTGTGGGAATGAAGCTGTCCCTGAGTCAGACTGTTCTTGATTTGATTGACTTGTAGCACCTGCCAGAGGGTAAGAGGTCAAACAGATGAACACCAGGGTGCGAGGGGTCCTTCTGATTGCTTCAATCCCTGCTGAGGTAGTTAGGGATGAACAAGTCCTGCAGAGAGGGCAGAGAGCAGTTGATGATCTTCTGAGCTGTGTTGATGACACACTAAAGCCTCCTCCTCTCTTCATCAGTACAGCTTCTGCACCACACTGTGATGCAGTATGTCAGCACACTCTGTGGAGGAGTAGTAAAAGCTCAGGTTATTCTTCCTGAGCACTCTCAGGATGTGAAGTCAGTGCTATGCCTTTTTAATGACTGCGGTGGTGTTTGCAGTCCAGCCTTGAGGAGAATCAGTGCTCAGCAAGGGGGTGGAGGAGAAGTGGGGGCTGAATTCTGCTGTTTGGAATGTAGCAAGTCAACAAATAAATCTTTAGTCTCTAGTTAGAAATAAATATAACATATTGAACCCCTCTTCTCTATTTCCTTCTGTTCCAAGATTCCCTCCCTATAGCCAAAGAACCACCCGGAAACTTATGCGCCAACAAACTAAATCTGCTCATCCTTCATCTTCATCCATTTGTAGATGCATGAATCCCCTGGTGGTGGCAGTGAAGGACATAAAACAGCCATGGCTCAGTAAGTATTTATCAGAAACAGAGGCTCCATGGGAAAAGTAATTAGATAGTGCCTCATCAGGCCATCTGGGCAATGTAAACCACCATGACTAAGTAAATCCTCCTCAGTGCATGTGGTGGCTGACAGACGGGTTCTTGTACCTAAAAAAGGCTATTTCCCTTCTCTTTGTTTTTTGTTTATTTGTTTGTTTGTGTTACATGTGATTCTCAGCCCTTTTGGTGAGGCCAACTTTGGTTTTTGCTTTTCTATCAGCCACAGCCAACCAGCAGCCAAGGACTTCACAGTTATAACCATATGTAGGCTAGCTGTAATTTTGTATTTCAGTGTCAATAAAAGTGGTTCATTTTAAACTTTACATATAATGTAGTCTCTGGATCAAAAATTTGCAACTGGTGGAAATTCCATTAAAGAACCCAATAATCATGTCCTCATTGTCTTTATCTGGAAACCTGAGTTGTTTAGTTCTGCTAAAATTTTGTCCTGAAACATCTGAAATTTCTGAAGTTTGAAAGATACAGCTTAATTAAATGAATGAATGAATGAATGAACAAATAAATAAATAAATAATACTAAAACACTGTTTTGCTAACTTGCCAGTATAATGTATTCTGAGGTGGTGTTGCACTCGTTCTCATAATCAAAGCATTTCTGAAATCCAGCTAAAGTGCAGAGGCTTAAAATGGAAAAGTTAAAAGCAAAATTTAAGAACCCCTTTCTGCCAAGAAAATGGTGTTCAGCTTGACAAAACTGCAAACAAAACAATACAGAACTAACTAACTAACTGACTAATATTGATAATAATTATAATAATGCTAAAATTACCAAGAGTCCAAAAATGCAAGCTGAGACATTCAGATTTTAAATATTCAAACATGTAATCACATAATTTCAATTCTGACATCATAAATCAGGTAAGCCTAAAGCTAAATATTTATTTATTTATTATATCCCTAAAAATCGGGGATATGATGGAATCATCAGTGCAACCGCTGCAAATCCTTCATGTCATCGTGACAATGCAAAACTATTTGACACAGGATTTGGAATTTTGGCACAGGGACAGACCTGCATGAGATCTGGAGCTGATTAGATTTTCAGCCATGCTGGCATTACAGATATGCCACTAGGTGGCATTGTCTGTAATTTATTTATTCATTTCTTCTGTACAAAATAAAAAAACAAATTGATCATGGGATCATACACAGTCATGGTGACACCATTTTGTGTCTGCTGCCATTGCCATCTGCTGGTGCCACTTCTGAAATTTACTAAAAAAAATTAACTTTTTTTAGCCATATCAATCAACCAATCAATCAGTCTTCAATCAGAATACTTTATTAATCATTCATTCATTATCTTCTGCTTATCCCCAGGGAAAATTGTAAATATCTCTGTGACTATTAGTCTGATCTGCACAAAACAAAAATCAACTTGATCATGGAATCATATACTCTCATCATGACACCATGCCACCACCACTGCCTATGTGGCCTCTGTTGCCACAAATCCTTTGTGCGAGCACGCTAATGCAAAAACTTTCTGATGCAGGATTTTGATTTTTGGCACAGTTATAGAGCTCTGTGAGATGTGGAACTTACTTGATTTTCAGCCTTTTTGAAAATACAGATTGGCCATGTGACCACCACCACTACCACCTTATTCTTGGTTATGTTGACATTGCTTTTTTTCCTTACTATTTGGTGGTGCATATTGTAATTAGACATAGTGCCTTTTAATCTTTTAAAAAAATATTTTCTCTCTGTGATGAAGCTTTAATCTCCGCCACATGTCCAAATGCTTAAAAATCAGATCAATTACCAAGTCACATTCAGTCATGTCACATTTTTCTGGCACTTCACGCACAAACCCAAATTAAATTTAGAGCAAGCATCTGTCTGTTACGACGATGGATGGAGAAAATATAGCGTGCATGTGGTAGATGTGTTAATACATGTGTGTGCACATGTAAAAGAGAGAAAGAGAGAAACAGAGAGACTGTGTGCATTTGTGTGTTTTTGAGTGTGTAATTAAAACAAGTGATTTTTTTTCTCCTTTTTTCCTTTTTTTTAACATACAGATTATCCCTCTATCCCAGCTGGTCAGAGTTGGATTTGACCACCCGACAACCAGAGAGAGGAAATCTCTTTGGGGCTAAATCCAAATTGGCACCCTCGATGATTTTTTTGAACATACTGAAAATGTGGGAGTGCTTAACTGTAAACTTGAATTCAGCACTAAAAGCTAAAATGGTAGAAGAACTCACTGACATCTTGAGGAATGAAGAGTCAAGTCCTAAAACAGAAAAACAAATATGAGAATCCAAAATTGCCAGTGTCTTCACTGGCTCTTTGGTATGTTATGAAATTGTCCACTAATGTTTTGGTACATCAGCAACATTACTTTATGGTTTATTTGTGTGTCAGCTAAAAAAACTTGAATGAAGAGAAATTATAAAGATCATCCAGGCTGTATTATCATGGGATTGTGCTGCTTTTGTCCATAATAAACAAATTTAAGCTTTAAAGGGCAATAAAGGGCTCACAAGGACAGACAGCCACTGCGATTCAAAGGTTTGTGCACATCTGTCATGTTTTTTTAGACACATGGACTGACAGAGAGAGAGAGAGAGAGAGACAGAAAAAGAGAGAGAGATTTAATAGCACCCTGACTTGTAATGAGGTCAAATCAGCTAACTGCTTCCTCATGTGAAAATGAAGATACTGACATGCTGCTGAGTCCTGAATTATGCTTTTAAAACATCTTTGACTGTGCGGTCAGTTGTGAAATCCACAGATATGTAAAAGAGTTTTATTACCATTAAATAAAACAATCCATAAAATGTTTAACCTAAATGCATTACAGACAATCAGGTTCTCAAGGAAAGTCTTTTATATAAAAATGAACAATTATTTTTTTATAATTTGATCATATCATGTAATGGCCATCATGCGAATCACTGAAATGGTCTTTAAATATAAATACATTACAAAAAATAGGTAAAAATTAGCTTTACAGACATTACACAGCCTAAAAGCTCTTTACACACGTAATTACAAAATGAGCTTTCAGTGCATTCATGCTCTTCAAACCCAGATCCATCAGATCAAATTAAATGGTCTAAAGAGATTCAGAGAAGTGTGCGGACAACAATCAAAATCAGGCACATGATTCAGGGATCATCAGTACACACAGCCCTTCTTTGTAACTGACACAAGGTAAATGTGTAATGTGTTGGATGGGACAAAATATTTTGGACATTTTTTTTTTTGATGAGGAACACTAGTTCTTCATATTAGTCATATATAATGAGTTTGAAATAAAAGCTGCATTCTTGCGTTTTTTGTGAGGAAATAAAATACATAATTTATCTCTTTTTAATGATAAATTACATTCTGGGACTTAAAAATCAAAAAGCAGTAAAATAGCCATCATTTCATGAGTTTAGCTTATGCATTTCCTACATTCTATTAGTTAAATTGGCAAATTTTACGAGATGAGCAAATGTTAGCTTTGGTTAAATTGTAGTTTTGTAGTACATTAAAACCTGAATGAGTGCTTTAAAACTGACACAGTCAACAAAAGCTTACTGGCCACTTCATTACATACACCTTGGACCCCCTTGTGCCCTCAGGACTGCCCTAACTCTTCATGGCATAGATTCAACAAGGTGCTGGAAACATTCCTCACAGATTTTGGTCCATTGCAATATAATAACATCACGGGGCTGCTGCAGATTTGTTGGCCACACATCAATCGTGCAAATCTCCCACTCTACCGCATCCCAAAGGTGCTCTACTGGATTGAGATCTGGTGTCTGTGGACATTATCCGTGGAAGCAGCCATCAGAAGATGGATATTCTGCGGTCATAATGGAATGGACATGGTCAGCAACAATACTCAGGGTGCTAGCATTTAAACGATGCTCAGGTAGTATTAAGGTCAATTACACCAGCACCAGCAGCTTAAACTATTGACGCAAAGCAGGATGGATTCATGCTTCATGTTCTTTATGCCAAAATCGGGTTCTACCATCCAAACCCTGAAGCAGAAATATAGACTCATCAGACCAGACAACATTTTTCCAATCTTCTTTTTGTCCAATTTCAGCAAGTCTGTGTAAATTGTAGCCTCAGTTTTCTGTTTTTAGCTGACAGGAATGGTACCCGGTGTGATCTTCTGCTGCTGTAGCTCATCTGCTTCAAGATCTGTTGTGTGTTCAGAGATGCTCTTCTACATACCTTGGTTGTAATAAGTGGTTATTTGAGTTACTGTTACCTTCATCTCAGCTGGAAGCAATCTGATCAATTTCCTCTGACTTATGGTATCAACATGGCATTTTCACACAGGAAACTGCTGCTCACTGGATGTTTTCTCTTTTTTGGAATATTCCCTTTAAACCCTAGAATTTGTTGTGCGGGAATATCCCAGCAGACCAGCCTGTCAAGCATGAACAACCGTGTCATGTTTAAAGTCACTTCAGTCATTGTCCTTCCTTATTCTAGTACTTGGTTGTCTACATGCCTAAATGCACTGAGTTGCTGTACTGTGATTGGCTGAGTAGACATTTGTGTAGTTAAACAGACATACCTAATGATGAGGTCAGTGAGTGTATAACCTGTTGACAATATCATCAAATATTTGGACATTTATACAAAATGTCTCCATATATTTGTAGAAATAAGCTTTTAAAAAACCTTATTGCAAACTTTTAGCCAAATTTCTTTTTCATCAGCTGCTTTAACTGTCTTATTTTATAATAACTTATTTTGATAAAAGGGTTTGTTTATAATATTCTTTCATACTCTCTAAATTACTGTGTATATCTAGCCTTTGTCAGTTTAGGAAACCAGATTTTTCTTTTTTTGTGTGTTTTCTTTCATTTCTCAGCCATACATGTGGGAATTATGGCTGCGTTTCATTTTGCAATCAAAGAGATTTATTTCCTTGGTGTGAGATATGTTGCAAGTTTAATTTACAAGTGTACTATAGTTTTTGCATTAAGAATATGTTAATATAAACAAATTTCTATTGTATTAAAATCCTTTAAATCAGTGTAGCTATTTAGCAAATCTACTAGTTAGCTTTTGAGAAAACAACAATCATCTTGGCCAAACTTGTCCAAGTCCGCATGCCACCAGAGTTTCAAGAAGAGAGTCAAGGTGACATTTTTCAGATGAATAATGAAGGAACATATATTGCTAACAAATACTGCTCCATATATTTTATTTAAAATGCATAAATAAGACTGTGATATCCATAAAGGTTTAGAATGAAGCTAATGATTAGAATTGATTGATGTCAAAAACTAAAGATGGTGTGGGTGCTGAATTTGGACAAGTAATCTGATCAGCTACAACATTAAAACCACTGAGAGGGGAAATGAATAACATTCATTATTGTGTTTCAGTGGCGCCAGTCAATAGTTATATTGGGGGCGGCAGTGGCTCAGTGTGTTGGAGAACTCGTTTGGAAACCAGAGGGCTGCTGAAGGCTGCCAGCTCAAGACCCGCCCGGACCTGGTGGCCATCCAAGACCCGCCAGGTCAAGACCTCACCCTGGACCCATATGTGTGGAGGTGGACTAGAAGCCGGAGAGATGTTGGCTCACCCCCTGAGCAAGGCTCTGAACCCCTTGCATTGCTCCCTGGTACGTGCAATGGGCAGCCTCACTCACCAACCTCCTCACTACTGCATGTTGCATGTAAAAGTGTGTGTTTGTGTAACAGCTAACAATTAGAATGTTGGTGATTTGGAATTTCCACATCTGGGGATGAATAAAGTTGTTTGTTTTTTGTTTGTTTATTTTAAGACAGTCTGTTCTCTAAGGCTATGTTCCCACTGCTTTTAATTTCAACTTTTTGCTGAGATCTGATTTTTTGTGTGGTCATTCACATTATGATTTAAATGTGACCGCCATCAGACTCCAGGGTGAACAGCCTCTGGCCCTGAAGTGACGCACATGCGTAGAAGAAAGCGTGACATCACACGCAGCAGGCTGTGTTTGCAGAAGTAAATGTAAATGCTACACATATCAGCATGTGAGTAATACTTCACTTTCTTTACAGTGACTAGCTTTATCAACGCTGCCTGTCATGCTTGTTTTGCGGATTTTTTACATTTGATCTTGTGGCGTCTCGCCTCCTCCGACGCAGAATTATGAAGTCTGTCCCACGTCAATGATGGAAAAGTCAGATGAAATGCATCACGCCCGTTCAGACTGAGGACGCTTTGAAAAACATTGGATACATATCCAATTTAGGAGCACATGTGGAAGTGGACTGAATCTGATTTGAAAAAAATCGCATCTGTGCTGTTCAGGCTGTCATAAACAATCAGATATGGGTCACATATGGGCAGTATAATTGATTTGGGCCTCTTTTGCCTGCAGTGGGAACATAGCTTAAGTCTGTGTATTAAGAGCAGGAAAATGGGCAAGCATAAGGTACTAAGTGACTTAATATGGGCAAACTTTGATAAGAATGTGACTTGGCATGCACTGGGGGCTCCCAGTGCAGTGTTTAGTACCTACATAAAGTGATCCATAAACAAATACAAACACTGGAGGCCACAGTTCGCAATCTAAAGGATCTGCTGCCTTGGTGCCAGCCTTTTGTGGCCATTCTTTGACTAATCAAGGCTGTTTTCGCTGCACAGTGGGGGCCAACACACTATGAGAGAGCTGGTTTTAATGTTGTGGCTGACTGTTGTAAGCTAATGTGTTGTTTATGTTTTGCATTGGTAGCCATTTAAAATAAGACTGCACAATTATTTCTGATAGCATATGGTGATTTTTTTTTGATGACATGAGGACAAGTTGAACTTCAGAGCTGTCCATGTACTCTTTTGAAGGTTTTGACTGTGTAACATAATTAACATCTGGATAATTTCTTTAAAAAACAGAGGCTTTGAGTTACCTAAAAATATTGCATATTCCCTCCATATTTGCTAAAATATAAAAAAAAAATTCTCTTTGACCATGAGTTATTTCTATGCATATTCTCTGCTGTAAACAAAACAAACAAAAACGATACAATCACCCTTTGCACAACTGAGTCTCAAAGAAAAGTTTCCTCATAGTTTTCACCAGGCTCCCTGAGGTCAGAGTCTCTGGATTCTGATCTGACCAACTCAGAGAGGCTCAGAGAGGCTGCCCTGGTCACACTATCATAAGATGGTGGCGAAGACATTAAAGTGTCCTCTGCTGTCTCTGCATCCCCCACAGGCCCATAATGCTGGATCATGGAGGCTATCAGCCCCTCTCTTTCCGGAGCATTCTCCACATCTACGACTGTCTCGTAGTTTATTTGTCTGTAGAGGTAGGATGCTTGCTTCATCTGCCGGCGCACGAGATGCCTCCTGTAACACCTCTGGATGATGATAGCGGACACCTCCTCCAGTTTGCGGCGCAGTGTTGAGGTGATTGGCTCATGGGAAACTTTGGAAGGGTTGGTCATCATGAACTTCTCCTCCATTTGCTGTTTTAGAGCATCCATTTCTCCAGACTCTCCCAGGACTCGCTTTGTGAAGGCAAACAAGATGTCCAGACAGTGGATCCTGTCCCCGCTTACCATAGGAAGGTCCATGGAGATCAGCTGGATCTTGTTGGGCTTTGGGATACGCAGCGGCTCTGACAGTGTGTCAGCAAAGTTTGACAACTTGGAAAACTCAATGAACTGTGTGGCCTCAGAGTCAAACTTCTCCCAAACCTCATAAAACATTTCAAAGTCGTCCTCGCTCAGTGGCTCTGTGCTCTCCTCTGTGGCAACACTGAAGTTCTCCAGAATGATAGCTATATACATATTTACCACAATGAGGAAAGAAATTATAATGTAACTGACAAAGAAAGCTATGCCAACGGAGGGGTTGCCACAGTTTCCTCGGGTGTTAGTGCCCGTGTTGGCAAAGTTAAGGTCACACTCATCTGGGGGGCTGGACATTATAGGGCTCAGGAGGTTGTCCCAGCCTGCCGAGGTGCTGATCTGAAAAAGGCAGATCATACTATTCCCAAAGGTCTCGAAGTTAAACATATCATCAATTCCATCTTGTTTTTTTACATAGGCAAAGTTCGCCATGCCGAAGATTGCATAGATGAACATGACAAGGAATAGAAGGAGACCAATGTTGAACAGTGCTGGCATGGACATCATTAAGGCAAACAGTAAAGTCCTTATTCCTTTGGCTGCACGTATAAGTCGAAGTACACGTCCTATCCTTGCCAGTCTGATGACTCGAAACAGGGTTGGAGAGACAAAGTATTTCTCAATAATGTCAGCAAGAACAATCCCTGAAGTGAGAGAAGACAGAACTAGCTTTATCTCATTGCACAACGACACACTTAAATGTACTTACAGCATTGTACAAATTTCAAAAGAAAATCAAAAACATACTAAATTAGCTTAACTTTCCCAAAATTTGCTAACAGGCTTGAAATAACAACTAGATGTGATGCCTTTCATCCGCAAAAATGACAAGATCTCCCAGGCCAGGGCCAACACCTTTGTAGGACAATGCCAAAGGGAACCCATCAGATGAACTTGAAAACAAGCTGATGTACCCAAGTGATCTGAATTTCCCTCATGATTTCTGTACTTGACTCTTGCAATAAAACATTAAAAAACAGATAAACATGGGCGTAGATTTGTTCACTACTTGGTAGGTGTAAATTTACATAAATACTGCTGTACAACCAGTGGGTGCTGAGAAAATGCACACAGTTGCAGTCCATGCTAAATTCTGGGTCAGATCTGAATTATATCCAGGTGATTATTGTATGTTGCTTTTAGTGCATAAAAAGAGCATGAAGTCTGAGGAACAGTCCAGATTTGCTTCTGGATCAGATCCAGACTTATTTTATTTCCATTTCTTTATGTGGACCTGGGCTTTGTTCACTGCTTGGTAGGTGTAAAAGAGACACTAAAGTGATATTTTTGTCTTATAAATATAAAATTGCACCAGTATTTCCCCAGAAAGATCATTCATTTTGGGGGCAGAGAGCTGAAATTTAATAGTAACCTACTACTCTGGGGGTATATACCTACCAAGTTTGGTGAAGCATCTGAAAATCTGTAATGACTTATTGCGATACCATAGCAAATCTCTATGGCGGACATGGGGGTGGTGCAACCAGGTAAAAACCATACTATCTCCCTGCTTTTCTCTGGGAGATATAATAAAGTGATAACTTCACTATGTTATGTTTACAGCTCACTGTGACCATAAACATTTCATTACAGCTCTAAAACTTTAATGCCACCTGTAATTTACTCTAGAAATTTGTCTTGCATGACATGCTTTTAGTGGAGATTATAACCATTAAAATTAAAAGAAGGAGGAACAAACGCTGTAAAAAAAAAACTGTCACTTCTTACCCACAATAGAGAGAATTATCACCACAAAGTCAAAAATGTTCCATGCAACGGTGAAGAAATAACAACGGAGGGCAAAGATTTTGACCAGGCATTCCATGGTGAAGATCACAATAAAGACCAGGTTGATCTTATTGAGGATGGACTCCATTCGCTCTGACTGCTCGTCGGTTTCCACCATCATGGTCACCATGTTGACAATGATGAGCATCATGATCATAATGTCGAAGGCTTGCTTAGACACCAGATCAAAGAAGAAGGCTTGAAGAATATTCTAGGATTGGGAAATAAAAACAGTCAGTATTAATATTAATTATTTAACAGTTTATTATAAAGGTTTGTAGTATTATTGATATCACATAAAAGATAAACGGAAGTATTTTAAATGTATGTATACAAATGTACAGAAGATGTGCAGGTGAGTATATTCCATGGACAAAAGTATTGGGTCTCTTAATCACTGAATTCACCTGCTTCATTTGGTCCCATTGCCACACATATGTAACATCAAGCACCTACCCATGCAGTCTGCCTTTACAAACATTTGTGAAAGCACGGGTCATTCTAAAGAGTTTACTGAATTCCAGCTTGGTACTGCAACCCATCCCTGCAAAAATTCCAGCTGTGAAATTACTTCCCTTATGGATGTTCAACAAATAAGCTACAGTTGACACGTAGAGTTGCTTAAGTGGAAGCGTGCAGGAACCAAAGCAAGTCAGCCACAAAGCGACAGTCCACATTAAGTTACAGAAAGGGGTCGCCAAATGTTGAGATGTAATAGTCCGCAATGCTCTGATGATTCAATAACAGCAGTGTTTCAAACCTCCTCTGTAATTAACATCTGCATGAAAACTGTGCACCAGGAGCTTTCTGGCATGAATTTATATGGCTGAGCAGCTGCATGCAAGCCCTACATCATAGTTTTGAATCAAGTTGTGTAAAGCATATTCATATTAATATTAATGCCTATGGATCTAGAATGGGATGTTGCAAAAGCTTATATAGGTATAACGTGTAGATTACCCAACACTTTTGTCCATATAATGCATCAGTAGCCTAAAAATGTTCTACATTTTTTAAATATATTTCTTTACCGTAGGCCTTGGTATTGGCTTTTGAGGCTTTTTAGATCCCAACTTCTTCATAGCATTATAGTACTTCTTTTGTTCTTCAGTCATGAAGATATCTTGCCCACCTAAGTATAAGAAAAAAAATATCTCGCATTATTTTCTTTGCTGAAACAATAACAACAGACATTTTCTACTAAATGTTCAAGACTAGGAAGTAAAACCAGAAATGTTTCTTTTCTTAAGAACCAGATTGCTTAGTTTATAATATATAATTCTTTACAGTCCAATTTGGTTTAAAGCTATTTTAAAAAATTGTGAAATGTGCTACATTTACTAGGATATTCTTATACAGTTTCAGGTAATGTAAAGAAGTATTTTAATACTCATCTTTCTTTTTTGCTGATTGAAATTGTCGATGATGACACCGATGAAGAGGTTGAGTGTGAAGAAGGAGCCAAATATGATGAAGACTACAAAGTAGAGGTACATGTAGAGATTGATTTCTCTTATTGGTTGTTCCTCCACCTGAAAACAAATGATTTTACTAGTTAGCTAGGCAATGGGTAAGATTTTCATAATTTAGGCCCTAGAGGAAGATGGATATACTTACTCCTCTTGAATCAACAGCTGCGTGCATTATTTCCATCCATCCTTTAAATGTTGCCTATAACATCACACAATGTAGCACAACATCAGTGTCCAGGAACTGTATTATATTGTTAACTGTAGACTTTATCTTGAGAAAGATACGAGAAAGCCTGATTGAAGAGTCTAAATGCCTGTCTGGATGCAAAAAACGGGTGCATGTAATGATCATTTGAGTGGCGTCCCATGAGAGATCAAACGTGGTGAAAAGTTCTTAAGCTGCTTACTTGCACAGATAAACTGTCACATGGACAAATATTCAAGTTTGAAAGACGTAAAAGAAACTATCGGGCAGAAAAAAACTTACCACTTGCAGAAGTGAAAGGTAGCCAAGTCCAACATTGTCAAAGTTGACCTTGACTTTTGTCCAGTAGAACTGAGTGTCATTCATAGCAAGGCAGTCAGACTTGTTGTTGACCAAAGAGACACTGTGGATAAAACCTGTTCTGTTCACGCACTTTCCAAATTTGCCTGCAAACAGGTTGACTCCCATGATGCTGAAGATGAGCCAGAAGATGAGACACACAAGCAGCACGTTCATAATGGAGGGAATAGCTCCTATAAGGGCGTTCACAACCACCTGATGAGCAACAAACAAGAAGCCAGCTGAGTCTCAGAGAAATGAAGTACTCTATTAGCTGTGTTCTAAATACCTTTTTCCAATCTCTTTAGTGCACATTGACCCAATTATCTTGTTTTCTATGCAAGCCACAATCTGATACCTGACCAAACAAAATTAGTTTTCCCCAATGTGAACTCAGTGCCAGTAAGACAACTAGCAATGCATGCATGAGGTGATGACTGAACTCTGTTTTGCTCAAAATCATAAATATGACTTGTGGCTATAGATGAAAAGTCATTAGGATCCATTACAGTGTAATAAATTGACATTTTTCACAGTATATAACAGTAGATTATAGGTGAATACAGGGGATATTGAGGCCTTTAAGGGGAAAAAATCATTAAAAATAAGCTACTGTGCAATTTTACAGTATTTTCTTTCGACTCATGACACTGCTGTTGTAGATTACAGTAAGCACACTGTCAGATGCTGACAAATCAAGTTGTCAGTACTTCACAGTAATTGAACTGGGACTTTTTATTTTTACAGCGAGACTGGAAACTATACATGTTTATACAAAGTTTAATGCCAACCACCAAAAAGCTGTAGAACTTATTTCGCTGAATAAGTAAATGGATGAGTAAAACTTTACATACAACAGACCACCATGATAATACAATATATCCACACTGTAAAAAAAACATAAAAAGTTAAATGATGGAAAATGAGTGACTATTAAAAAAAATTCAACAATTAAAATAAAGTTAGCAGCACAGAATTTACACGAGATCTTGTCTCTCTTGAGGGATTTTTTACATTAAATAAAAGCTAATTCTGCTGCAATAGACAATGCCCAGGGTGTACCCTGCCTTTGGGCCTGTGAGCTTCAGCCCCCCTGCAACCCTTAATTGGATAAGTGGAGGATGGATGAATGAATGGAAGCATGGATGGATGGAAGGAAGGATAGATTTTTCACAGATGTAAAAACAAATGAAACACTGCTGTAATACAAATCACCAGGGTTAAACATGCAGAGGAGTACTATTATTATTTGGGTTTTATTATGTAATATTAATGTAATGTATGTAAAAAAAAAAAATCCATCCATCTATCGTCCACTTCAGGGCTGCAGGGAGGCTGGAGCCTATCCCTGTTGTCATGTCACAAAAGGGGGTACACTGGACAGTACGCCTGTTTAGCACTGGGCTAACCTGGAGACACAGACAACCATTCACGCTCACATTCACACCCAAGGGCAGTTTAGATTCACTAATTAACCATGCACTATCTTTGGACTGTGCAGAGTAGAGGAGGAAATACTTGGAAAGCACCCACACAGGCACAGGGAAAGCATACAAACTTCATACAAAAAGGCTCCAGCCAGCCAGTGGGTCCAAAGCCCACTACTTTCTTGCTGTGAGGCAACAGTGCAAATAAATGCACCACCCTGCTTCCTCCTAAAAAATCATCCATATTTAATAGATCTTTAATGTTAAAAAGTATTCCCACTTAGTAAATAAGTGGATTTAGGTTGAGTAAAATTATGGGCATTATGTGTTTTTGTTTTGTTTTTGTCCTTTAAGAAAAAAGATCAAATAAAAGAGTAACACTCTAAAATGCAAATCAATGTCTCCCCCATTCATTCATTCTTAAAAATAAACAGCTACCAAGAAACATAATCGTGAATTCAGATTAAACATTAATTTAAGGTTTACTGTATGTTGTGAAAACTTTCACAATTACACAACATATCTTGTAAATTAGCAAACAAATCACAAAAATGACATAACCTATACTTGTTTCACTGTAAATTTTCACTAATTACATCTAATTCTAGATATATATTCATATTTTATCTACATTACCTATTTGCAAAATTGTGTTAAATTTGCAACTGTATTTTTACAGACTTGGTTTTCTTACAAAATTAAGAATTTTATGGTCATTCACAGGGTTTTGGTAAGGATATTTTACATTAGAAATGTTAATTCGCAGTCTAACTTTATTGATATTTCACGTTTTTAAAGAATAGGAAAATTTGTGAATTGAATCTGTGAATTGTTTTTAGAGTACATACTGATATCTGTTCCAAATTTTTATCCACTCTATAGTTGTTGACAAGCAACTATCTGAAACAAAATGTTTTACCGAATAATCAATCATTTTTGCCAGTACCAGTTTATCTGTAAGTGAAAGCATACCCTCTTTAATGGAGGTAATATTCCTGAGAATAATCAACATGTTAGCCATTGAGAGTTTTAGAATTGTGTCAAAGTTGGACAGAAAACATATTTCTTACCCTCATGCCCTCAAATCTGGACAGAGCTCTGAGAGGTCTCAAAGCCCGGAGGGTCCTCAGGGACTTGATGGCAGCAAAGTCAGAATATCCCAGTGAATTTGCCACCAGGCTGATCAAGGACACCTATGCGGAGTACAGAAAGACACACAGACAGTGAAAATCATGGAATCATTGTAATGCAGAGAACTGTGCTTGCTCATGTTTAAACCTTTGAGAGGAAACACATACTTAAACAATATCACAAACATAGTCTTATCAACACATTGTCAAGAAAATAACTTAGTTGTTTTTTAAATATAAGATTTATAAATAATAATAAATAGAAGGGAGAATCACAGAAAACACGCCATAACATTTAAAGAGCCATATTTACAGTTTTTGTGTATTTTGGGACATTCCACAGTTAGGAACACAAATATTTCATTTTTGAGGTTTAGATTTGATTTGGTTGTTGTGTCACCTTTTAGCAAATTTAGACTTCCACTCTATTCTACATCCAAACAGACAAAACAAAATGGTATTCCGCTGTTGAATGACCCTTGGATGACAGCTATGAATGAAAATGGCATGAAAAATATGAAAGAAACTCATGTCGTGACGGATGGTGATAAAACACAGACAAGTATGCACATATGGAGAAATAGTATCCATGCATGCATACTCAGCTATATATGCATATAAATATGTATATATATCAAATAGAGTGAGTTTTATAAAGAATTTATATCTGTCTTTGCCAAATTTGTTTCCCAATTTGTATCCAATTGATCCAACAAGTTCATTCAGAGCAATTTAGGGCTAATAAGGTCCCAATGATCTGTATTTCTTTATAAAAGTCTATTTACAGATGTGTTTGGCTAATATATCTAAAGAAGATACTCAAAATTCCTTTTCAGGACTATAGAAGTCTTTGGCTCCACGAGAGTACAGACAGAAAAATATAAAAATAAAGTTAAAGAAAGTAAGGCGGTTATGGTTATAGACAGAAAAGTAATCTAGGTAGCTGAAATGAGCAGTACGTCCTTCAAACAGACAAAACAAAGAACACTCAATACATGAACTAGACAAAACAGTTTAGACATGAATTCAACTGGTGCATTTCGAAAGTGAGAATAAGACTAAAAAAAAAGGTTTTATATTCATTAAACTCTAAACCAGATCTTCTCTAGATAAGCCTCAGATCACATGGCACTGCATTTGTTTTTGATATAAAAGCCAAGGTCTTGTACCAACTGGTTCAAAGAATGACTGTTAAGTAAGTTTTTTCTAAATCACATTTTATTTAAAAAGCATTCATTTGACAAGACGGTGGCTTTTGATATCGCAACAGAAAGCACTTACAAGTGAAGAAACACAGAAGCATTTGTGATGCAGATGCATTTTTTTTTCAATCCCAGAGTCCATACTCACCTGGGACCTGCTAACTACAACTTACCCTAACAATAGAGCGGTCTGTGGCAATCTGTGTAACAGCAGGTAGAATCAGAGGAAGTCAAGTCAGGCCTCGGGCTGCACGCCTCGGGCACTTTGGGTGACTAAACACTTACAGAAAACTTCTGCCACCAAAGAGCTGCATTTAAATGATCCAAATCCTGGCTGCTTAGGAGCAAGTGTGAAAATGTATAATGTAGCTACTGTCTCAGTGTGTAATTTAGCAAGCTGTTCTCTAGTGAACTGCTTCAGGTGTTGAAACATTGTTTCAGTTTAAATTTATTAAGCACATTTTTTATCATTATTCCAAAGTATCAGAATAGAATAGAATAGAATAGAATAGAATAGAATAGAACTTTATTGATCTCACAGTGGAGAAATTCACTAAACACTAAACAGTGAACTGCCAAGTGCTTTCCTGTAAAAAATTGGGCACTCACCAAGCTGTAAATCCCACAAAAATGAGCTACATTCAGCTACAACGAGAGGAATTATGGTTCAACCTGAAATCTTAACATGTGATTTTTAATTTAAAGTGCCCTTTCATGTATTGTGATTAACAATGTTGAGGTGCAGCAAAATGAGCACTTACATCCACAATCAGAAAGTCAAGCCAGCACCAGTAGTTTGTGAAATACTTCTTGAAGCCGTATGCAATCCACTTGAGGAACATCTCCAGGACGAAGATGTAAGAGAACACTTTGTCAGCATACTCCAGCACCACCTTTATGACTTTTCGCTTCTCGATGTAAATGTCTTCAAATGCCTGCAGTGTAAGAAAGCACAACATTAGATCCCCACCACATCACTAAAAAAACTGTCAGGAAGTCTTTCTTTAAAAGTACCCCAAGGCACAATTTGGACATCATGTACTGCTGACAATAATTGTAGGTATGTTATCACTAAACATCTGCCCCATTCAAGCATCAGCACTAGAGGGAAAAAAATATTTTAATACTAGCTTCCCACGGTCATCGTGTGACCACTAAAGGTATATCCCTGAAAAGCCCCAATTTCTTCATGAATACTGCTCTGAGCAGACACTTGATGGGGTGCGCAGCCAGAAGTTATGTTCAATCTTTTTCTTTTTAAAAAAAAATGCAAATTGGGTGATTATGAACCAACATATGCAGCAATGAATTTGAGTCCATAATATCCCTGAAATATTTTTACTGATTTCAGTCATAGCAAAAGCTGAATCATGCTTAATCAACAGCTATATCATGCAGGTGAGACCGACAGTTTCAGCACTATGGCTAAAAATGTAAAATAAAAGAAAAGAAAAGAAAATACAGATAGCACCACTTAGTGGGAAATCCGTATTTTCAAAATGGCTAAAAAAAATCTAACCAGTTCCAGTTCTCATGGAGGTCGATCACTGTGCCAAAATTCAAAATATTGTGTTGACATGAAAGATTTGAAGAGGCACCATTGATGATTCCATCATATCTCTGTCTTTCAGGAATGTAATGGGGGACTCAATTGCTGCCACAGCAATTCACTGTAATAATTTATTTATATCTGCTATTTTACTGTTTTAACTCTGAGTGTTTAGGTGACACTGCATATATAGGTTTCATATATAGGTTTTATGTTCTTATTTTCTTGTCTTTCATATTTATATATACGTATATCTAATGGAGTGTCTGTAATGTAACCCCCCCGGGGATTAATAAGGATTCCGATAATTATTATCATTTAGTTTAGGATATATAGTCGTTTAGAAAACCTACACAAGATGTGGGCAGCATTCAGTTTGATGCCACTACTTTATTCCACAGTGGAAAAAGATAGATGTCCAACTAAGCACACTCATTCCCATATCAGCCAGGACTGGAATCTTAAGGACTCCAGCTTAATAAACAGTGTCACAGTTTTATCTTTCTAACTGCACCTAGCTGCTTTACCAGAGCACCGCTGCTGAGCAGGATCATGAAGATGATGAACGTCTCAAACCAGCTGTGTTCCACGATCTGGTAGCAGGTCTTCCTCAGCCTCCACCAGGCCTGGCCTAGGCCATGGCTGGTGTTGATGTTACAGCACTGGCAGTGTCTTATGCAGACTGATAACAACGTAAAAATGAACAAGCACTTGTCACATAGCATGACAGAAAACTCATGACATTCAAATTGAGAGTGGGCTTCAATGTGCAGTACATTAGTAATTTTAGTAAGTGGTAACTCACATTCTGGAAAGCATTCCTCTGGGTCCATGCTGTCTTCATCCAGGTCTAAAAAGTTTTCTTCCTCCTCTCCAGGTTTCCTTAGATCGACTGTGCTGCCCTCTGACAGGCTGATCATCTCCTAAGAAATTAAGTCTCACTGTTAGCAATCAAATCCACTAACACGGAAGTGAGGTGATGTACGCTATATGGACAAAACTTTTGGGCTACACCTTTTTATCATTAAATTCAGGCATTTCATTTAGTCTCCTTGTCACAGGTATATAAAATCAAGCAACCAGCCATGCAGTCATCCTTGACAAATATTTGTGAAAGAATGAGTTGTTCTAAACACCTCAGTAATTTACAACATAGCATTGTAAGCAGTATTATTGCAAAGTGGAAGAATTTTGGAACCACAGCCACTCAGGCAGACCACATAAAGAGTGTGGGGTTGGTGAGTGCAGAGGTACATAGTGTGTAAAAGTCACCAGCACGCTGCTGACACAACAACTGCATATTTCCAAACCTCCTCTGGCATTAACATCAGCACAACATTGCACTAGGAACTTCATGGCATGGGTTTCCACAGCTGAGCGGCTGTATGCAAGCCTTATATCACCTCTGGGACAATTCTTTTGACAGTTCTATGCTTCTAGCTTTGCGAAAACACTTGGGGGAAGGCCCTTTTCTGTTCCAGCATGACTGTACCCCAATGCACAAGGCAAGGTCCATGAAAGCATGGTTAGATGAGTTTGGTGAAGAAGAACTTGACTGGCCCACACAGAGCCCTGACTTCAACCCCATCCAAAACCTCTGAACTACAATGGAGATTGTGAGCCAGGACCTCTCATCCAACATGAGGCTTTTCTGGATGAATGGACAAAATTTCCAGACACACTCCAAAATCTTGCAGAAAGCCTCCCCAGAAGATTGGGGCTCTTATAGCTGCAAAAGAGGACCAACTCCATACTAATGCCTGTGGATTTCGAATTGGATATTATGAAATCACATGTTGGTGTAATGTGTAGGCGGCCTAAGACTTTTGTAAATACAGTGTACATCTGCATGTGTAGAGGACATTCAAATAACAACCAAAAATTTGTTTTGATGAATTTGGCAGATGCGTTCCAAAGCCTGCTATGACTGCTGATTAGGGTGTTGCCACACATGCAACATATTTAGGAGTTTCAAAACAAAAAAAGTGTTGCAGAAATGCTCTACTCTGTATGAGCCAGTGTGGATTCATCCCATCAAAGCCAGCTCACCTTAATGCAGCGGCATGCCTTTCAATCTCCTTTGAGGCTTAATACAATTTTGATGAGATTTTCATGTGTTATAACAAAAACATATTTCATATGATTTATAGGACAGAGGTGCAGTTTCATTCTGATAAAATGGTATGAAATTTAATCCAGCATTTAAGGGCATGCACAGGACCTGCAGGCCAAGTTACCAGCATTGCCCATCTCTCAAAACACTAAGAAAGACTGCATACTGATGACACATCAGATGTAATAATTGTCAGATGAAATCAGAGGTGATATAAACTTTAGAGTAGGCTTAGCTATTTAACTGAGCAACCATTTCTTCTTAACTAGCTTCATAACTATAACAATCATGTCATTTTTGTGTTTGTTTAAAGCTCTTCACATATAGAGCAGCTGCCGATGCCCAGTTGAGCTGATGGAGGGTTAGAAGAGTTTTATTTTTTGTATTTATTTCCATTTTCCATGATGCTTAATTCTAGTGTGGTGTGCAGCAGCACACAGGAGGGAAAGAGGAAGAGCGAGCACCAGACTGCAGGCTGCTCAGCTCAGCTGTGTCAGTTTAATCTGCTCTACAGGGCCTGGCTCCACATCTGGCCCGCTCCTGTTTTTCTGCCAGACAGGACAGGAACGACACATCCTGTGACTCTAAAACTTTCTAATGAACGTAATATAAATCTCATTCTATACAAAAACTCGCGATTAACCTCATAGTCACACCAAGTCTTATTGCACCTGGCCTTTAAAAACCTGAACATATTACATTTACTGTTCCATTATCATACAAATGAAGCAAATACTATACACAGTGTTAATTACTGCACTACAGAGGGAGGTTGATGATGTTTTTTGAACATAGCCATGTGAAATGTCAGTATAGCAAACTAGTTTCATATTTACATTCATGAGAACAAATTGTATCTCCCAAGCTGTCATTATAGCAATGCTGTGCAAAAAATAGTGACCCACCTAATGATCAGGGGTGACTGCGCTTTTCAAGCTTTGGCACCTGACCTTTTGAGCACTCTGCTTGCATCACTAAGAGCTATATATTCTGTAGATGCTTTTAAAAATCTCCTAAATACTATTTGTTTAGACTGGCATTTTTAACACAGAATTCTTGCACTGCTTCAACTTCAGTTTTTATTTCTTATGCAGGTGTTATTGCTTTCATTCTTTTAATTCCTGTACCAATTTTAATTCCAGCATTCTTTTTTTTCTTCTTCTAATGTTGTATTGCTTACAATTCCACTGTTATAGGCTTGGAATTTGCCTGAGCAATGGAGCAGAAGTGCACCTTACCAACTGATAAGAATAAGAGTGATGTGCAGAGCTATGGCAACTGCAAAGGGATCAAGTTGATGAGTCATACCACGAAGACATGGGAAAGAGTTGTTAAATCTAGATTAAGAACAGAGGTGATGATCAGTGAGTGGCAGTATGGCTTCATGCCAAGAAAGAGTGCTATAGATGAACTGTTTGCTTTGATAGTCTTGATGGAGAAGTATATAGAAAGTCAGAAGGAGTTGCACTGTGTCTTAGTGGATCTGGTACTGTATGAGGAATTCAGGAGAGGCAGAGAAGCATCTGAGGGTGCTGTAGGATGTCCACGAGGACAATGAGACAATGGTGAGGTGTGTGGTAGGGGTTACAAATGGGTTCAAGATGGGGGTGAGATCACATCAGGGATTGGCTCTGAGCCCCTTCTTTTTTGCAATGGCAATGATCTGTAGTGAGAGTAGGGAGTAGGTGGAAGAGGTGGAGGTATGCACAGGAGAGAACAGGAATGAAAGTCAGTAGAAGCAAGAGAGAATACATGTGTGTGAATGAGAATGAAACATGTAGAATGGTAAAGATGCAAGGAGTAGAGGTTGTGAAGGTAGATGAGGTTAAATACCTGAGGTCAACCATAAAAAACAATGGCCAGTACACGAGAGAGGTGCAGATTAGTGCAGGAATAGTGGAGTGGGTGGAGACAAGTGTCAGAGGTGCTTTGTGAAAGAAGGCTAGCAGCAAAAATAAAAGGGTAGGTTTGCAAGATGGCTGTGAGACCTGCTATAAGGTATGGATTGGAAATGGTGATACTGACAACATGACAGGAGGTGGAGCTGGAGGTGTCAGAGTTGAAGATGCTGAGATTTTCGCTGGAAGTGACCATAATGGACAGGATTAAAAATAAGTACAACAGGGAAATGGCTCAGGCTGAGATGGTTTGGAGACAAAGTTAGAGAGGCAAGGTTGAGATGGTTTGGAAATGTGCAGAGAAGGGACAGGGGCTGTATTGGACAAAATATGTTAAAGATTGGAGCTGCCAGGCGGGAAAGTGGTCTTCTGCTTTTGGAAGACCACAGAGAAGGTTCATGGATGTAGTGAAGAAGGACATGCAGAGGGTTGGTGTGAAAGAAGAGGATACAAGGGGCAGAGTGAGAAGGAGGCAGGGGACCTGCTGTGGTGACCTCTAACAGGAGTAGCCTAAAGAAGAAGGAGAAGGACTGGTATTGCAATGACTAAAGCACTTTTTTACTCTTTTCTGTGAAAGGAGTGTCATATATTAAGGATGTTATTTTCTGTGTGCTATATAAATACATTTTGCTTTGTTTGCTAACAAAACAAATACTAGTCCTAGTTAGCTGCCTCTGAGAGACTGAGTATGCTTGGTACTGTGGTCCCAAATTGCAAGCTGACTCAAGTTATTACTTCCACCAACGAGGTTATGTTTTCACCAGTGTTGGTTTGTCTTTTTGTCTTTCTGTGTACAATACAAAATGTTCTGAGTGGTTTTTAATTACTTTATAGTATAGATTTTAATGCTCTGTGGCCTTGGTGGAGATCTCTGAGTGCATCTAGATTGCACTTTATTTAGAGATTATTATCATGGTTTGGGGTAAGCAGCAATTTAGCCTGGTCAACATCCTGCTTATTTTATTGTTAGTTCAGGATAATCAGCACCTTTATCATATTTTTTTTACGTGGGTTTAAGCATAGCTTTGCCCACATTCAACCATCTCACACTGCAATATTTATGGGTGTACAGGGCTTTTATAATAAGAGCATAGTCCCTATGACAGACCAATTCCAAAGCACAGATACTGATAACATTTAGAACAAAAGTATAACAATAAGACATGCACAACAGCAGGGCCCTGAAACCAGAACATCCAAATGGAACTTTACATTCATTCATGCTTTTTTCATTGTATTAAGGGTGGAAATGAGACAGTTTCTAATGGTAAAATGAACATTTTTGAAAAGCTCAGATTCACATTCCTTTGACTGTTGGAATGAGATTAAGAATGCAGACACAGAAGGAGAAGAAGCATACAGAAAGGTAGCTTACAGTAATATTTTATTAAGGTACTATTAATCCTTTCTCTCGTATGACTCAGCTTTTTATTCATTTCATAACTTTTTCAAACTTAAATAAACTAACAGGATTCTGAAGTAATATCTGTGTCATCACGGCCATATTCTCCATCCTCCTCACCTCATCTGCGTTACAGATTAACACCACATCACTGTTCTCTTTACAACCCATCCCCCTCTAAAACCTTCCACTGTCTAATCGCAGCAGCTTTTTGCATTCGGAAAAATAGGAGGTTAACTTAAACTAGGCAGATGTTATTTCAGTTGAAACTTTGACAGAAAAACAACAGGAGAGTAGCTTGCAAGAACTTTCTAGAAGAATATAATCTGGTGCAGAACAACAAAACCGCAAACTGCTACTTTTTGAAATTATGTAGTCCTTCTGTCCCCAGCATTTAAACATACCAAATGGTTTAAACGTGGAAAATCCTTGGCTGAAGTCCAGATGGAGACCCAAGTCCCTTCTACAATGGGAGAGTTGCATCAGAAAAGGCATCCAGCATGAAATCTGTGCCAAATCACCTACGCTGATTCATCTCCTGTGGCGACCCCTTGGGGAAATATGAGGGAGCCGCTGAAGGTGCTCACTAATCCCCCTTTTTTAAACCATTTTCACTCATAAACAATAACAGCAACAGAAAAATAATTAAAACTTGTATATATAAATTAAGGAAAATCTTCTTTCATTGCAATCTAGGTCCAATTAATGGGTAGAGTAACCTAAAAGGTGTTTTGGTTTAAGGCTCAGCAGAGTGGCAAAAGAGATAAAATCGCGCAGTTTCTTATTAGGTAAACGTTTTATGATATATCCTGTAATCAGTAATGAATTAAACTTCTTGGTTTCTAAATTACTGTCTTTACTTTAATTTTCAGTAAACATTTTTATTGAGAAAAAAAATGGAATTTATGCACATGTGCAATTGGAATAAGCCATTAAGCATTATAGCCTAATGAAGTGTGAGGCTGCCTGCTAGGTACAGAATATTTACATTTCTTTGACATTTTTTTTCATAATTAATTGTCAGCCTGGATTTCTGGAGATTATCTCAGTCTATACTCCACAGAAAGCAGGGAAACAACCAGGTAATGATACCTATATCAGTCAAGTTGAGATTTGAGACAATTTAGAGTGAATTTATATTTTGTAAAAATTACAAAACAAGTAAATAAGAGGCTTGAGTATGTTGATTAACTTCAAATCTGTAAAGTCTGACAGTTGAGAGAACAGTAAAGTATGAAGTTAAGCTTCAGCCTTTTGTAAACACATACTTCTAGACATGACAATCTTACTGGTTTGTTGTCTTCATCCTCTGATGACTCAGAAATCTCCTCTTCTTCAAGAAACTCCACATCTGACTCCCCAGGTGCGATGGGGACAATGACAGTCAGGTTTGGGTTGGTCATGTAGCTGTCCTCCTCTGGTATGATGTACTTGTCTCCATAACATCCAAAAATCCCCCCATTGCTTTCCACATGATTTCCAGTCGACTTAATGGCCTGACCAGCTTCCTTAGCCTTCTGCTTTCGACGCTTCAAGCTCCTGTTGAAGAGGTTGATGATGTTCGTGACGAGCCAGGAGACACCGGAATGGATCCGGGCGATGGCAATCTGAATGTTGTTCAAGTCCCCATCTTCATCTGGAGCAGAGAGATTGTCGGAGCTGAAGGAGCTGAGCAGTAGGGCCAGAAAGAGATTCAGCACCTGTTGGCAGATAAAAAGTATGTTAAATTACATCCGAATTGAAGAAACTATCAAAACATCCCTTTATATATTTATTTAGCCTTCACACTTCTTCAAAAACATCCTCAGATGCAGTCAGTAATAGCTCCGTGTGTAAGGTAGAACTATATAAGGTAAACACTTTTCAACAGCAACTTGGCCTAATCTGCCTTTGCACAAAAATGCTACATATTTTTAAGCCATAATATTTTCAGGCAGCCTCTTCACTCTATATGCCACACTCTGTAATCTTCTAAAATTTCTCATGGGTAGTGTGCTAATATGGCCTGGTCCTGGAACAGGTGTGAAAAGGCTTAATAAAGCAGAATATAGTGAATCTACATTGTGCTTACATCACATTTTCTATATAAAGCACTGAATGGTTTAGCATGTAAGCTTGAGGAAGTTCACCTAATGCCTCACAGGATATTCCATATATTTTGCCAACACTGGCAAATCCTGCAGTGTCATACTATAATGGCATGCTCAGAAACATATGGCCTCTGGTGTTTCAGTCCTTCTAATGTCAAGGTTCAAAGCCTCCAACTCCCAAGTAATCTGTCTGCTAGCTTAGAGAGCAGCAGCATGGAGCACATCTCTGCACATATAGGCTGTGTGCGTGTGTGTGTTCTGTGTGTTCACTGCATGGGTGATGTGCACAGTTGGCAAGGATCATCTTTTGCCACTGAGCTAGTCAGAGATGGGGCGCATGAGCAGATGATTAGTGATGAATGCCCTCTGACCTTCTCACCCCTAAGCATCCTGGATAATCCCTTGGATAAACTGCTCTCCCACGATTCGTGTGTAGAGAGGTTTCTGTCCATTAAATTCCATAAGGAGAACTGCTGTGATCTGATCTTTGCTCAAACAAGACAATAGGATCCATGAAAGCATCTGTATCCAGCAAGTCGAGAAACAGCGATATGCTCTTTAGCTGTCTCATCAATTTGTCATTGTTTGTCAGTGCTAAAGGAGTATTTAATGTAAGAAAGCATAAATAAAATACAACCTAAAAGGATATAGCTACATATCTCAGGAAAGAGCCACATCTTCACCAGCTGATGACCTGTTTAAATAAAGGAGCAGCATTACCTATTACTGTGTTATTTACAAAAGTTACGTTTTTTTATTCCCTGCCATTATCTCCATCACATACTTGTATCCTCACAGTACTTGCTACTAATTTGTTATCAAGAAATTATGTATATGTAAATGGTATCAAATCTAAAAGTAAAAACATCAAATATGGAGTCCCACAGGGACCAGTTTTTTGACCTTTCCTCTTCATTTTACATGTAAATGATTTGTTACTTTCTGTCTACAGAAAGTAATATCTGCTGATGTTACAGATGTATTTTTGTCACTTAAAAATTTAGATTGTCAACAAAATAATAGGCACGAGGAACTGGCAAATGTGGACGCATAGTTTAAATGCAATAAATTAACATTAAGTATAAGATAAACAAATTTTATTGTATTTTGTTCAAATAAGGACTGAAATAATTATGAACATATATGCATCAAGATAAATGCTAGGGTTATCGAAAGGGTTAAATTCAAAATTTCCTGGTTTTCACACTGATGAATTTCTGAATTTTAAGAGGGATATTTATGAATTGACAAAGAAATCATTTAAATATTTTGACATATTTTTCAAATGGAGACATTTTCTTCCATGTGAAGCTCCTATGGTTTTGATCCAGTTTTTCTTGTTTGACCTCACTTAAACTATCATAATGTTAAATAGTGTAATACATATTCTAGTTACACAATATGGATAAAAGTATTGGGCATCAGAGCTTAATGACTGAATTTGGTTATTTCACTCAGTCCCACTGCCACAGGTGTATAAAATCAGGACCTAGCCATGCCTTTACAATCATTTGTAAAAGAATGGGTTGTTCTAAAGAGCTCACTGAATTAAAGCATGGTGATGTCATAGGATGTCACTGTTGCAACAAGTGAGTTTTTGAAATTTCTTCCACAGTTCCAGTGAAAGGAAAGCTTAATGCTTCAGCTTACCAAGACACTTCCAACACTTCTATGTTTCAGACTTTGTGCGAACAGTTTGGGGATGGATCTTTTCTGTTCCAGCGTGACTGTGCTCCAGTGCACAAAGCAAGGTCCATAAAGTCATGGTTGGATGAATTTAGTGTGGAAGAAGTAGACTCGCCCACACAGAGCCCTGACTTCAACCTCCTCAAATTCCTCCGGGATGAAGCAGACAAGAGATTGTGAGCCAGGTGCTCTCATCTGACATCAGCGTCTGACTTCCCAAATTTTCTTTTGGATGAATGAGCAAACATTCCCACAGACACACTCAAAAATCTTGTACAAAGCCTTCCCAGAAGAGTGGAAGCTGTCATAGCTGCGAAGGAGGGACCTATGTAATGGGATGTTATAAAAGCTCGTGTAGGTGTAATGTGTAGGTGGCCCAGTACTTTTGTGAAAGTTAAAAGAGCCATTCCCAAGGCCCAAGGTAAACACTCCCACAGACTGTGTTTTTTAGGGCTACAAACTTCTGAAGCTAAATAAATGCAGTACTTTTCAGGATGCCTATGGAATGTGTAATGCAGTATTTAGACTCAGTGGCTTAGGTAGAGCTTAGTTGATTAGTATTGGATAAAAGGGCAGTGAAGCTGTGCCAGCACTGAGTTTTTCTCTTGTGACTTCAGTTTGCACGGCAACATGTGCAGTCAATAATGTATGACGCAAGACAATAGATCTTTTATTGTTATGATATAATGAGTTTTAAAGTCTGCCAGGGTTAATATTAAGTTAAAAATGACACTGTGACACTTTCATTGATCAGTGTATGCAGTTAAGTACTCATTTAAAAATATACAAACTAATACAGCTTGGAAATTTTATCATAAATAACTTTAGAGATAGTCCATTTACATAATACACAATCAACAGTCCTCCCCGGTGCCACGTAATCCCAGATTACTTGTGACATCATCATGTGGATTTTAGTTACAGTTGGTAGCACTTAAGTGCAACTGGATTTCTCTTAGTCATCATATACGATTAAAAGAGTTACTTTGCCAATATTTAGAATACCAGAAGTGCATCCTCTGCTAAAGGCCAATGGCCTATTTTGCAGTTTTAAAGATAATAATCCAGATTTGGACGAATATTTAATGAGTTATTTCTTTGTCTGTGCTTCACCTTTCCACCACCTTTTATGAAATTAGGCTTTACAGTTTTTGTATAATCCTGCTTACAAACCAACAAACAGAAAGAACAGCAGAGAAAACATACCATCCTTGTTGGACAAGAAACAATTAATAATTTCCCAGTACTTCCTGAAATCTGTGCCTCATGCACAGGATTTAAATATTTTTGTAAAAAGTGGAACACATCCATAACCCATGCAGTTTGTGGTTTTTAACAAACCTGCTTTGGGAATACTTTTAGCCACTGATTCAAACATGCAAGGAGCGATAAAAATGTTTTGTAATGCCATCTTTTAAAATCAAAAACCATACCCGAATTAAATTGGCCCAGTCTACCCTTACAGGCCATCTTCTTGGGCAGCGCTGCACCACTTCTAGCACAGCTGCAATTTTTTTAGATCACTCTGAAAGTCTTGTCCTGACCAGTTGCACTTGCAATGAGACTGGATCTCCTCCAGTCTATCAAAACAGTCACCTTTCATCCTAAATTTCATTTTTCAGATGAGAGCAAAGGCATCTGGCAGCAAATCTGGGTGGGTGGTGAGTGACAACTGTGTTGATGTGATGAAAAACTTGTGCTGCTGCAGGACTGCATCATGACATGATGGTAAAACTCCATCCAGCTGATGCTCTGACCCTGGGGTATGAATTAATGGGGAACGGAGAGCTGGGGCTCCAGCTCTCAACAACTGTGAGATGATCGACGTGAAGATGTCAGCATGAGAGTTGGTCAACAGAAGCTAATTTTTGCTCTCTGTGCAAGTGATCAGAACAGGACTTCTAGGGAGAATTCTAAAAATAGCCCAAGAAAAAGAAACTGAAAAGGAATGAGAATCAGAATCCTTTATTAATGCTTGTGGGGGAAATTTTAAAAAGCGCGATTGTCAAAATAGCAAATATAACTAAAGAGTAAATTAAGTGTAATATGTCCATCAAGTACTATATACAGATATGGCCAAAGAATGGAGATGAGCCAAACTGAAATTAGTGTTGGTTTTGATTTTCCACTTTTTGACTGCACCTTGTATATAGCCCTGCAGTCGGTATTAAAAGCAACAGTGCGAAAAATGTGCAACTGAGCCAAAATAAACACGTCTCCAAGTTCAACAGCCTGACTGGTTGATTTCTAACTTCTAAACCATATGGCATGGAGAACGTGGGAATTGCTAAACAGGCACTTTTCAGGAGAAAGGCTTGTTGCTTTTATCCTTTTTGTGAGATTTGCTGGTGTAAAAAATATGAAATATTACCCAACATACCCTTAAATACATTATATGTTTAGAGTCTGATTTATAAAAACTTACCACCAAGTTCCCTATGACCATCACCAACATGAACACCAGGATGCAGAGGGGCTGGCCAGCCACTTCCATGCAGTCCCACATGGTCTCAATCCACTCGCCGCACAACACTCTGAACACAATCAGGAAGGAGTGGAAGAAGTCCTTCATGTGCCATCGAGGCAGCTGACAGTCAAAGGAGATCTTACAGACACAGTCCTGATAGTTCTTGCCAAATAGCTGCATTCCAACCACAGCAAAGATGAAGACAATGATGGCCAACACCAGTGTCAGGTTACCCAGGGCGCCCACCGAGTTGCCGATGATCTTGATGAGAGTGTTGAGAGTAGGCCAGGATTTTGCCAGCTTGAAGACTCGTAACTGATGATAAGAGCAACAGGAGGAGAAAAATGTTGACTCTTATACTATAAAAGCTCAACTAGGTTTCAGAGTCAAACGCTTAAGAGAGTTTAGACTTTGCACCACTCAGATGCAAGTGGCATGTCTTATTGACTACAACTGATGTACAACTCTGACATTTTTGTTTAAAGTGGGCATATTATTCTCATTTCCAGCTCCATATGACTTTGTATGACTCGCAATTAAAAGAAAATCAATGTTTATCTTAGACTTGCCCTTCATATATGGAACAGCATGCTTTTAGTATTAACCGAGTCAAAAATCCAGCTTCATACTGAACTCTAATGACAGAAGAGCCCTCTGTGAAGGGCTGTGAAAAAACAAAGACATTGTGTTTGGGCAGTTGTTGATCCCACAAAGCAGTTGGGTGAGTGACCATATTAGAAAGTCTTTATCACGCCCAAGAACTTAAAAAAAATCATAGTGATAACTTGTACATGTTCTTTGGGCAAAATTTAGTATGAGCAAAATAAAATTAACTGGCCGGCTGGTGCCCTTCTGTGTGGAGTATGGGCAATCTGACTTCCTCCCACAGTCCAAAGACACACATGTTAGGGTAACTGTTGATTCTAAATTGGCCTCGACTGTCTCTCTGTTTTAGCCCTGCAGTAGACTGGCAACCTGTCAGGTGTTCACCCCCGCCTAGCCCCCATGACCCTGATTGGACACACGGAAGAAAATCAATGGATGGATGGATAGATGGATGGAAAAAACAGGAAATAAGGAAAACCATAATAGGCCCACTTTGAATTATTTTAGTTCCATCCCTTGAAAGCTCTATAAATCACCCATAATGGTTTCTTTCCTTATTAAAATGACAAAAATGTTGTTTGGTTAAAAATAAATATAACGTTTTCTTGAAAGTACAGCACAGAGTTAAAAATAGTTGAAAGTGTAAGTTTTTTCTTACCAATCTGAAAGATCGCAGGACGGAGAGTCCCTCCACATTGGAAAGGCCCAACTCCATTAGACTGAGGCAAACAATGATGCCATCAAAAATGTTCCAGCCCTGCTGGAAGTAGTAATAGGGATCCATGGCAATCAGCTTTAGCACCATCTCAGCTGTAAAGATACCTGTGAACACCTAGAAAAATCATACAGGGACACAGAGACTGTCAAGGATGAAAAAACAAATAAAAAACAAAAAACTATCATAACAATCTGGTCAATAATTCAGTTCAGTTCAGTTGAATTTATTTAGCACCAATTCACAACAAAAGTTGGTTTGCTTTACACTGCAAGGTAAAGACCACACATTATAAGAGAGGAAACCCCAACAGCCCCCCATCCCTTATGAGTAAGTACTTGGAAATTGTGGGAAGGAAGAACTCCCTTTAAAAAAGGAAGAGACCTCAATAGCAATGTTATGTAATGTATTTATGTAGCTCAACACATTTTTGGAAATTACTTTCAGATTCTTCAGATTTTTCACTCCCTTAACTCTCTCTTTAAAATATGTGCAAATTTACAAATGAAAGAACTGAAAACATTTCAGTAAATATTCCTATTCATTAGTTTAAAATCTTGTTAGTTCAGAAGAAAACATAAAAATATCTATATATTTCAATGCATTGTATTACATTGATGTTTTTATTTATTCATAAAAAGTTATATCATTTATATTTATTTATCCAAAAGCCCAAATTTTCAACTGTACTTAAGAAAAGAAAGTTAAATCATTGGTGTATCTGCAGCGACGTCAACTCACTTATTTTGTCTTTTAACAATCAATGTAAATCTATCTTAGATACAGTGGCACCTTTGAAACAAAGTGTTCTCCGTTCTTCTAATTTTTGTCCCTGGATAAATTAAAATATTCGAAATTTTAGGAGATATTGTCGCAAGTTAGAACGTTTATGGAAGACCTCCAAGCTTGAGGCTCATAGGGTATCAATAGGGAATCAATTTTCCCACTTAACAACATGATAAAAAATGCCAGAACGGAATATTTTGCAAATCTTATAGCTTCAAAAAAGAACAATCCTAAAGTGTTGTTTGATACAATTAAGAAAATTGTCTCTCCTGATATTCCTCATGTACCAGTCTATACTAAATCTGACTGTAATGAGTTTTTGAATTACTTTGTAAATAAGGTCGTTGCCATCAGGTCAAATATTTCTCCATCTTCCTTTCAGTGTCACACTTACACTTTGCTTACTTCTGATACCTGGTCCTCTTTTGCTCCTGTTACCTTCAGGACATCAGTGCTCTGCTTGGTCATATGAAACTGACTTCAAGCTGCCTTGATGTTCTTCCTCCTTCATTTTCTATTGGCCCCTGTATTGTGGAAATAATTAATACTTCTCTTTATACTGGCTCAGTTCCCAGCTTTTTTAAGCAAGCTATTGTTGAACCAATATTAAAGAAACCAAATTTGGATCCATCTCTTCCAAACAGTTATAGGCCAATATCAAAATTACCATTTGTATCAAAGATCTTGGAAAAAACGGTAGCTGAACAACTTAACAATTTTTTGGAGAAAAACAATGTTATGGATATTTTCCAGTCTGGCTTCCGCAAATTGCACTCCACTGAAACGCTTTACTTAAAGTGTCTAGTGACATTTTGATGGCAGCAGATTCTGGAGAGTATACAGTTCTGGTTATATTGGATCTCTCCTCTGCTTTTGATACTGTTGATCACAGTATCATGTTAAATAGGCTTAAAGACTTGTTTGGAATTACTGGTGTTGTTTTAAAATGGTTTACATCGTATCTATCTGAGAGATCTTTTACTGTTTGTATGAATCAAGTGTTGTCTGAAACATCAGTTCTGCCTTCTGGGGTACCTCAAGGATCTGTTTTAGGTCCGATTCTCTTTTTGCTTTATATACTCCCTCTAGGCCAAATTATCAGACGTTACAATAGTATTTCTTATCATCTCTATGCTGATGACATTCAGTTATACTGTTCTTTCAAAGCTTCTGAGTTTTATAAATTGTCTTGTCAGAAATCAAACAATGGTTAAACGACAACGTTCTCCAGTTAAATACGGATAAAACAGAAACTTTGATTATTGCTCCTGACTACATGATTTCAGAAATTAAGCAGTATATCAGTTTTCTAG
>VUQH01073668.1:0-11944 GCA_015106775.1 Etroplus canarensis
AGTAATAAAGTAAATGATTGAGGGTGTAAACACACACACACACACACACACACACACACACACACACACACACACACACACACACACACACCAGACAAAACAAAGACGGACGACGTAAAAAACGAAAGGAATAAAAACAATGAGGGGTAGAAGAAGGAGAAGGATTGGGGGGGAGGACAGAGACACACAGAAGTGTGTTCGGGGGAGACATGAGGGGAAAACCAAAAAGAAACCGACAAAGGAAAGGAAGAGGGAGGGGAGGGAAACAAATACACAGAGGTTATTGTTTTGATCACTGTGGATATGTGGTTGCTGTGGTGAGAGAAAAAGAGAAAGAAAGAGAACGAGAGAGAAAGAGGGGGTGTGTTACGTGGCTTCTAGTTTGGTATATCATAAAGTCAGGGGAGAGGAGAGGGAGGGAGGGAGGAAGAAAGATTAGGGAAGGAGGGGAGGGTTGGAGGAGGAGGTGCTATTTAGTTTAGTTAGTTGCCGTTAAGATACCGTTCTATGCGAGGTGAAAAGGGGATTTGGGAGTTGTTTTTTTTTTTTTTTGGTTGAAGTTGTTGCCCTCTTTCGCCGCTCGGATAGAACTGGCAGCGGGGCTTCTAGCAGGCAAAGAAAAGCGCCGCTGCAGAGATCGGAGTGAGTCACAGTGACAAGTCAATGCAGTCCGTTACTGAGGCTGCGCGTCCACCAGGAAGCTCTGCTCACAGCTGTGCCTTTAGATGGTCATGGGAGCCCTACCTGATGATGATGATGATGATGATGATGATGGTGGTGGTAGCTACAAAGGAGGATTAGGGCCATTTTAAAAATAAAAAAGTAGAAGGACTTCAAAAAAAAGATTAAATTTCGAGACTAAAGTCGAAATTTCGAGAATAAAGTCGAAATAGTGTTTTGAGAAAAAAGTCAAAATAGTGTTTTGAGAAGTGGAAAATAAAGTGGAGAATAAAGCTGTCATTTCTAGTGAAGTTAGTGCACAGCTGCTGGAGCCTCTACAACATGCGTGGTGTAGATGAGTTAGTGAGCTCACACGTCAGGGTCGGTTTTAATCATAGGGAAATAATTTTTCTTTTAGCGCATAAACACAGTGTGGTTATAAGTATAAAGACTGAAGAGGTCGTGCAGCAAATTACGTCTGTTCAGAAGAAAGAACCACACCCACACTTGGAGGACATGGCCACATTTGTGCAAAATGAAATAACCGGTAACGGACAGATGCAAGGATACTCTGGCAGCAGAATAGAAATGACAGCCTTATTCTCCACATTTTGACTTTTTTTCTAAAAATACTATTGCAACTTTATTCTCGAAATTTCAGCTTCATTCTTGAAATGCAATTTTTTTTTTAAAGTCCTTCTATTTTAATGTTTTTTAAGTGGCCCTAATCCTCCTTCGTAGGCAGTAGCTAAGTCTAAGAGGGTGTTTTTTTTTGGCTGTGTTTGAAATATCTAACTTGCTTTCAGCTAAAATGGAAATGAAGGGAATTTATCTTCGCGCTGGACTGTACTGACAGTGTGCATCTGCTATTTGGAAGTGTGCAGACGCAGGGTTGGATGACGTAGAACGGCTGTTGAAGGGTGTCGAGTTAAATTACACATCGCTGGTCCCGTCCCTCAGAAACCACTTTGCCGATCAAGGGACAAGAACGCAGGGACCACATACCTGCAGCCAGATGCAGATGGCGCGGGCTTTTTAAACAGCGGCATAGTGCGACAGCGACAGTAATGAAGAGTAAAAATGAGCCTGTTGGAAGTTCTTCGCGATAACACAAAAGTCTTCAAAAGCGAATCTAAATGTCATGACCAACAAATCTCCTCACGAGCATCCGTTGACACAGGTAGTTACTAAGAGGTACCTGGTGGACACTAGACTTTTATTTTTATATTAAGAGTCCTTGCCCCAAACCACACACACACCCTGCCCCTTTCCTTCTTTCCCCATACACCAGAGCCACAAACAGAGCAGGTTTGGCCGTCTCATTATAGTATTTCAGGTAACAATGAATGCGAACTGTTACCACAAGGCCTGTTACATTCTCCTCACAGTGTGCCAACACAAGCGTGTGGGGAACGCTTACACAGGCTCTTTGCCTGCATGAGGACATGTGATGTAGGACTGGAGCATTCACCATAAGAATAAAGGGTTATTGCAGATAAAAAATGCATTTAAAATACTAAGGTAGATCCCTGTAGGCTGCTTTATTTTCTTTGGAGATAGGTAATCATAGTTCCTGTGTTCAGCATCACACTGGTAGTAGTTTAAGGAAAACAGTACAGTTTTTGGCATGGATATTACTGTGAAAGGAGCACCATGCATTCTGTATGCAGGGCATGTAACAGGCTTAGCACTTGTTTTGTTTCATCACATTTTTAAAGCCACTATGTGCTGTTTGAATATCTGTTCAATACTTTGTATCACCGTTCAAGACTTTTGAATAATTAGGTTTTATTGATTAGAACAAAGCAAAATATAATCCTAGCACAATTATGAGATGGAGAAGAAACACAACAAAAATCTTTCAACCGTTGCACGTGAAGCAAACTTTGCTGCTTTAAGAAACCAATGAAAACATATAAAAAATGCAAAAAACCTGTAATTCCTCAAATGGCCACTTGAGGCTGGCTCCAGCCAACATTCAGAAAATGTGTAAACATGACAGCAGAAATAAACATGTTTACTGGGGTTCGTCACTATCTGCTGTACAATGCTCAGGTTGCTTTCTGAGTCTCTGGTGGCCAGTGCCTCCTCAGACCCAGTGGTATGCGGGGGCAGCAGGCTGAGGGTAGCGGACACTCAACAACCTGATCTGCAAGGCCTTTAACGTTGTGGGTGTGGATCTTGAATCTCTGTTGATGGTGTCAGAAAAAAAGGATGCTGTCCAAGTTAAGGACAATTTCAGACAGTCTTTTACATCCTCTCAAAGATGTGCTGGGCAGGGTCAGGTGCACGTTCAGCAATAAACTCATCATTCCTACCTGTGGCCATCAAACTTTACAACTTCCCCCTATAATACCTGGACTATTTTCTATTGCCATATCTTGTCTAAACTGTATACAGAAGAGAGTATTTTTTCTAAATATTACACTTCCTTCAATATAGGGTTTATATATTTTTATCTTCTCATTTTCTGTTTGTCATATTTACATTGATTTATTTTTAATCTAAGTAATTTCTCCCTTGAGATAAAGTATTCTGATTTGGATTCCAATAAAATGGCCTAATTTTCCCTTGTACAAAGTCTGTACAAGGGCACAGTAGAAAAAGCTGCATGAAACTGTATCAAAGCTGTGATGATTCACCTCAGCTGGAGGTGCTCAAGTGGACCCCTTGATCATGGTTGCAGGGTTGGTACCACATTTACAGTGCAATTATCTGATTAATGATGTACCTTTCCTGGACTAACAACCTATCTGAGCAGCATGTTCCACTTTTGGTTCATGAAATTTTTATTAGTTAGTGGGTATTTAATGTCTGTACCCATGTAAATCTCCTAGCTGACAATGTAAGACTGGTTCTGAAGAACCAAGATGGCCATAGTGCAAAAATCAAGACTATACAAACAAATTTTTGACGGCATCTTTTATATGGATGTGTATTCAAGTGGGCCAAGGATAGAGCCTTGAGGAATGCCACATTAAAACTGGCATCAGAGAAGCAAGAATTAGTGACGAGTACACAAAAGGTTCTGAAAAGAACACAGAAGACGTAAAGCAGGTAGCCTTGATAATAAAATCCACTATCTTGACCTACAGTAAGCTTGATTGATTGACCAAAATGCTAGGCAGAGTTTTCATAATGCGAGAGTACTTTTGGCAATGAGCTTTCTTTTGATGCTCAAGTAAAAACCATAACAACCAGCTAACAAAAAGTTCCAGGACTAGCTCATTCTTGCCTGTTACTGATTTACACAGGGTCACGTATGCATTTATTTTTCCAGCCTTGACTCTCGCAGTGCTCTTTATAGCAGCATCAGTCAAAACTCACTTCACTGACTCCATCTGATCCAGAATGCCGCTGCACCAAAACTGGCACCAATAAACATCAACACATTGAAAACATTATTTCAGAACTGACAAGTTTAGACTGACTGCCTGCTAAATTGGGCATTGATTTCAAACTCTTCTTAATGAATTTAAAGCATTAAATGGCCTTACGCCAAAGTACTCTGAAGACTTATTAACCCCCCATTCGGTTCCAGATGGGGACACAAGCCCCTCTCACCATGGAGGGTTGTATCATGAAGGGCATCTGGTGTAAAAATCTCTGCCAAATTACCAATGCAGATTAATCCGCTGTGGCGACCCCTTGGGGAGAATACGACGGAGCAGCAGAAAGTACGTTTATTATTTGCCTTTTTTAAACTATTTTGATTTCTTGGATTTTTATGGATAATAAATGTCTTTCTGTGAAGCAGTTTGTGACTTTATTAAATAAAGTTTATTAATATTGCTATAATTTTTGCCTAAGGATATGACATACAGTGGTGTTGTGATATGATCAGTTTAAAAACTACACATAGTGGCTTTAAAATTTAACATTGCAAACAGGTTAGAACAGCAGTTCCCAAACATGTGCCATGGAGGTATAAGGCAAAACATGTACTCAGAAAAACAGCTGTTTTTATTAAAGTCTGTCAGCAGAATGAGCTGTTTAAGGGTCTATAATTAAAAGACTCAGTGACACACGGCTGGCCTGGCTCAGAGCTCTGAGGTCAGTAGTGCTCAGACCAAACCCTCTCTGCGTATGTCTCCGTAATAACCCCGCCTCCCTCACCCAAACCCCAACTCAAACAAGAACAATGCACATTGCTCAACCATTTTCTGCCCAGGCAAAAATTAGACAGCAAGCAGAAATAAAACACAATGGCTGACTGGAGTCTAAAGTCTAATGTTTACATAGCACTGAATTAAAGGTGAACACATCAGTGTAAAATTTCCCCAGCGTTCAGTCAGAAGACAATAGCAAGTGCAGTGCACCACCTCATGCTTCACACACCGCTTTCAGTGGGTGTGTGTGTGAGTGTGTACAAGAGAGTGTGTGTGTGTGTGCATTTCTGCATTGTCCCAAACATTCTCATTGTCATGTCAGAATGCATATACAACAGACCCCCCAACCCACCCCACCCCTTGAAAAAATGGTTAAATGGTGAAATGGGCTGAAAACAACTGAATGCAAACCCGGAAAGAAAAACTCAAACCGATGGAAATAAAAAGTTGAAGTAAGAAATAACTGGTTTTAAGAGTGATATAGAGCAACATTCATTCCAGTCTCTTAAAGGCGAGCAGGTTGCGTTTAAGTTTGTGCTTTAGGGGTTTGGTCCAAACCTTGCAGGCCACCCTATGTGGGCACTTCTTGCCAAGGCCCAGAGGAGGGGAGATAACTCGCAATAAACTGTACATATCCTTATAATGTATGCGCCCGCTGCAAGAAAAATACAAGGAGGGGAGGTTAGGTGAGGGAACACACAGAATACACAGAGAGAAAAAGAAATAAAAGAGGGGTAGAAGAAGAGAAAGATAAGAAAGAAAAAGCAGAAAACACTGAGAAAAAAGCCCTCCTCTCGTGCATGCACACGCAAAATACAGAGGGGAGAAGAAGGGAGGGTAACATTCGTGTCAACTTTGAAATAGGAGGCATTTAAAGTTAGGAGAGAGAAGCAGCTCAAACAGGCCAGCTTTAACTGTTCCTCTTTGAACTCCAATCATCAGGCGTTGGACATCCTGTGTGAGCAGCGCCCTTCTCGGATGGGACCACGACGCCAGGCTTTGCCCCGTTTTGGGACAGGAGAGAAAGTCAGGGGTTAAGTTACTTTACATTCAGCATTAGACTGCTTATACGTTTCTGTAGATGCAGATATGTCTAACGTTGGCTTATCTACATGCATACCAACAAACTTCTGTAAAAATACAGGAATGCAGCTGAATACTGTAAATGCTTTTGAGGAAAACAATATTAACTTCTGCACATTTTTACAGTGAGAATCATGGGACTGCTGGCTGTTTTGGAAACCCAGTTTTGTAGATTAGAGAAAGTACACAGTAAAATAACAGTGTAATCTAGCTGCCAGTGCTTTTATTGTAATTTAACAGAGGAATTTCTTACGGTGGTCACATCACAAAACTGCATGTGTGGCTTTGCGTTTGTATTTTGCAAGTATAAGCCCACGTGTGTTCCACTCACCAGGCGGCAGGGTCGTACTCGGCCCATATCCTTACATACTCATCCAGGTGATGTGGCCCCAGGATAGAAGAGTCTCTAGTCAGGTACTCGAAATTGTCCATGATGACAGCCACGAACAGATTCAGCATCTGCAACAAGTGTGTGGCAACAAAAAGCTTTTCTAGGGATGTTTTAGTAAATCTGTGAAGGCCAAAGAGCATATTCCTCCAAGGCCTCTTAGATTTGAATGATATGATTTGAATGAATGCTTACATCTCAAGTGAGGCAACAATTGAAAAAACATGTTGCTCAAGCAATAAATATAAAAACAAGCACACGTTTTTATTAATTGGTTAAATATATGCTACCTGGCCAAAAAAAAAGCCACACACTTTAATACTTTGTTGTACCGACTTTAGCACTGATGACTTCGCACCTCGCTGTGGTGCTGTTTTTGCTTAAGCAATGTCATATTTATTTCCATCCAGAGTTGAATTAATTTTTCAGACCTCTATATAAAGACTTCTCCAGCACATCCCTGGGGGTTGTCGGTGGGTTAAAGTCTGGACCCTGTGGTGGTCTCGTACGCCCTGAACCAGTCTTTCACAATCTGAATCCTAGCATTGTCATTTCAGGATTTGATGCCATCGAGGTGGAATAAATCAACAGATGGAAAAACTTGGTCATTCAGCGCATTCAGGTGGTCAGCTGATCTCATTTTTGGGGGACATAAAGTTGCTGAACCAACGCCTGACGAACTGGATTGAACCCAGATCATAACACTGCTCCCACAGACTTACATGGTAGGCACTAGACATGGTGGGTGCACCACTTCATCCACCTCTCTCCTTACCCTGACACGCCCATCCCCCCAGAATAGGGTAAATCTGAACTCAGCAGACCATATAACCCTCTTCCATTGCTCAGGAGACCAGTCTTTCCGCTGCATGGCAAATTGAAGCCTTATTTTTCCCAATTAGCCTCACCAATAAGTAATTTTCTTAAGGTTACACAGCTTTTTAGCTCCAATCCCTTGAGTTCTCGTCATACTGTGCCTGGGGAGATGCTCTTACTTTCAATATTAAGCATAGCTGTGTGTTCTACTGCTGATTTTTTTACAGTTTAATTTCACTAAACGTTTAAGTGATCTCTGACCATGATCGGTCAAGATGTTCTTTTAATCACATTTCTTCCTCAAAGCTGATGGTTCACCACATCTTTTCCACGACCACAGGCTATGACTTCTGACATGGTTGTTTAAGAAATGAGAAGCTGCTTAATGCATCGTTAGGGTTAAATAACCTGCTGCCAGCCAAAACAAGCTATTCACTGCAGTAATTATCCACTAGAAGGCTCCTACCTATTTAAATAAAGTCAGTGACTATTTTTGGCCAAGAAGTCTGTGTACATTAGTATTTCTCACCAGAAAAGAGCAGAAGAAGATGAAGGAGACAAAGTAGGTGTAGGCGAAGGTGCTGCCACACTCCTCTCCTGTATTCCCTGACTTCGGGTCGCATTCCTTCTTATCCAGGCAATCCAACATGATCTCATGCCATGCTTCACCTGTAGCACTCCTGCACGAGGGATATATGAATTAAAAAAAAATCATCAAGTGCAATGACAAATGGCCCTTGCAACATTCTTTTACACGTTTGCAATGTCTGATATCAATATATTCCTTCAACTATCAACACAAACAAGTGGTGCTGCAAACCTGAACCACCGGAAAATGGAGGTCTGCTTTTGATAGAGACACCATATGAGAAGAAGAGAGGAAGAAAACTTTGGCTGGAGGACTTACCTGAACAGCAGCATTAGGGCCATGACGAAGGTTCTGAAGTTATTGTGCTCATTGATGGCACTGTCTTCAACTAGTGCCAAGTTCCCAAACAACTGCACACAAAGAAACAAGAGTATTGGAACACTGTATATTTATGTACCATACTTATACCTCTCTTGCACGCATCAAAGGTGTATCTTTATTAGTTATAGTTCCATTTTCATATTTCAATTTTCTTAAAAGTAGTTCACTGAAAAGCCCCAATGTCTTCATGGACGCTAACCTGACCCAGCCTCACTTACTGTGATGTGAGGCCAGATGCCATGGTCAGGTTGTTTTCTTTTTCTTTTTTTTAATGCAAATTGGATGATTAAGAACCAGCATATGCAGCACTGAAGTTGATTCCATAGTACCGCTGAAATTGCAGCAGAAGACCACACTGGGTGCCACCCCTGTTAGGTAAAACCAATAAACTGAGGCTGCAATTTACACATGGTCACCAAACTTGGACAACAGAACAGTGAAGAAACATCGCCTGGCCTGTTGAGTCTCGATTCATGCTGAACATTCAGATGATAGGGTCCTGAATTTGGAGTAAGCAATGAGAAAGCACGGATCCATCTTGCCTTGTGCTGGTGATTTAGTGGCGTGGGGCATACAGTATATTCTTGGCACACTTTGGGCCCCGTAGTAGATACTAAGCATCGTTTAAACACCACAGCCTATCTGAGTACTGTTGCTGACCAAGTCCATCCCTGTACGACCATAGTATAGTCACAAAGCTCAAATCATCTAAAACCAGTTTCCTAAACATGACCAGGAGTTCATTGTACTCAAATGACCTCCACAGTCACCAGAGCACATTTGGAACGTGGTGGAATAGGACATTTGCACCATGGATATGCAGCTGACAGCAGCTGTATGATGATGTCATGCAAACATGGACCAAAATCCCCAAGGAATGTTTCCAGCACTTTGTTGAATCTATGCAATGAAGAATTAAGGCAAAAGGGGGATCATCCCAGTATAGTGTATCTAATCAAATAACTGGTGAGTGTATATCAACAAGTCAATTTAGTGTATTAAAATATACGATAACATATGATAAGAGCCATACTGCACACAACCCTGAAATGCACAGATGGATGGATGGATGGATGGATGGCTGGTTGAGCCATGCTGCAGCTGTACAAGAAGTACCTTTAATGCTGACTCTTTACATTTTTCTTGGACTTGTACTTTTACCTGCTGTAAGTAAACTCTTGGATACAGAGCTTTAATTTGAATGTAGTACTTTTGCACTGTAGTATTGGTACCTTAACCAGTCCCCTGTCAGACCTTGATGATTTAACCTGTGTATTCCCACATATGAAAAAATTGGTGAATAAGTTATTGGTAAGTTTTGTATAAGTTAAGAGCACGCTAAAACACACTGGTATATGTCATAGTATGGCGAGGTTGCCAACAAATTTTAATCAAACAAAACAAACAAACAAAAACAAAATTTCTAACGCATGCCAGTGTTGTAGGTAAGTTATGCAAGTTGTACATAAGTTATGCAATTATTGCATAGCTATGCAGCTGTGCAATTTAACCAGCGTATGCTCACGTGTGAAATATTTGGTGAATACGCTGGTGTACGTCGAATAAGTTAATGGTAAATTTTGTATAAGTTAAGAGCATGCCAGTATACGTCGTAGTATGGTGAGGTCACTGAAAAATTCTGAGCATGCACAAAATTTACGACGTATGTCAGCGTATGCTTCATACGTCCTGCATATAGGGACCATAAGTTGTACAGTAGGTAAGTTATGTGATCGTTGACACATGTTCACATATGTTGCTTGTAAGTTACTCATAAGTGTAAATTTGTGGAGATAATGTCCAGTGTACCAAAAACTTATTTCTAACCTATGAGTAAGGTGCTTTGAACCCATGTGTAACTTAAAGCAAACTTATCTCCAACACATATTGACATAAGTAATTTCCCTCCGGGGATTAATAAAGTATTCTGATTCTGATATATGTAGACGTATGTAGACGTATTCGATGCGTTCTGGACGACCACAGGACTTACTGAAGGCGCTTCTAACGTACAGCTACCATATACTGGTGTATTGGCTGAGAGTAGGCGTTGGCCACGGACCAAGATACCACTGACGAACCCCGAGAGACGTTGGAACCTGCATCATCTCCATCACGGAGCGTGAGAGTGATGAGGGTGTGGGTGATGATGGTGCCTCCATGCGTCCATGCCCACGGCCATGGCTTTGGACTTGCTGCTTGGCAGCACTGAGTTTTTCTTTGGCATGACGATGAAGTTGACACCGCAAATAGGCTGCGACACGCTAAGCATTCTTTAGTATAAGTTATTTATATGTTACTGAAACATTCTATATAAGTTACTAATGTGTTATGTATATGTCCAACATTCAAAAAACCATTATAGTTCTGCGTATGCTAGCATGTCAGAGAAATTTTGATGTGTCGGCAAATGCTGGTTAAATCGTCAAGGTGTGACAGGGGTGTAAAAGATACTTCTTCCATTCATGAACACATATGATGCTGTTCACACTGTTTTACCCTCCCTTCCTATCATGACTACATCAGAATCAGAATCTGTATAAACAGTACTCACCTGCATGCCAATGATGGCGTAGATGAAGAAGAGCATGGCAATAAGCAGACACACGTATGGCAAAGCCTACAACAGCGGACAGGAAAAACTTGTCAGTGCCGTTGGGTGATCTGTGACTGTGTATATGTTATGTTTGCATCAGATAATGACTGAATACTTTGAAGGACTGGACGAAGGTCCACAGCAAGATGCGGATGGTCTCTCCCTGTCTCAGCAGCTTTATAAGGCGAGCTGCTCTGAACAGTCTCAGGAAGCTCAAATTGATGAAATTATTCTACAGCACAAAGGGAGAACACGGTGAGTGCCAACAAGTGCGCAATACGTGCACAGCCTTCCTGTACCAAACAGAAAAACTAAAATCAACAGTGGGAGAAAGATGGGACAAAGAGAGGCAGAGGAAGAAGCCAAAACCAACAAAACCAATGCAACTGCAAACATAACGGCTCTTAGTAGATGCAAGTACAGATGAGAGCAAGGCAGAGTAAAGTCTGAAACAAAAAAACAAGAAAGAGAAAGAAAATAAGAGGAAAGAAAAAAGGAAAATCATAATTTTAAGAGTTTAAAGGTCATCATCCAATCTGGTACAGCAAAACGTTGTTTTTTTTTTTTAAGAGAACCAAATGCACTGATCTCTGGGGGGCAAGCAGGCCACACAAGATGGAGCACAGTGCAATGTGCCTGTCAACCACACACACACACACACACACACACACACACACACACACACACACACACACACACACACACACACACACATGTTCTCTTGGCAAACAGAGCATGGCTTAAGTTTGCCGGTGACGCTGAGAAAGACACTTTCTTTTTTCCCTTTTAAAAACCAGCCCAAACTTGGCCTTATCCTGAGAGAAGAGCGGCCAGTGGGGATTTAAATTGGACAAACTTCCACAAAAAGCTGCACTCAACATCGAATCAGAATCAAGAATCCTCTACTGGCTCTTATCCCCATTAAACCGGCTCAGCTGAAGTGCCCATTTCTGTATATTTGCACATTTTCTTAATTAAAAAAATGTGTACTTCTTTTCAGATGGAGGGGGATTCACTTTCATTAGTCCATCTGAGTTGCTCGTGCAGGGTATATGCAGGACTGAAGTGATGTTTAAATCTGGACGCCTGCCCAAAGATTTTGCCATCTCCGGTGAACTTTCAAATTAAGTCCAAAGAGCTGAAAGCTCAAATCTGAAATGTTGGATTCTTATGGCAGCTGAGAGGAGCAGAGAAATATTTAATGCACAACAGCCAAACTCTGGCGAGGCCCTGGCATTTTGTGGTTGACAGGCAAGGCGAGCAGAGGAGCATGAGGGGGAAGAGGTACGGAGAAGCGGGGTTAGGGATCGGGGGGGGGGGGG
>VUQH01073675.1:0-10176 GCA_015106775.1 Etroplus canarensis
TGATGTATGGTTTGGAGACAGTGGCACTGACAAAAAGACAGGAGGTGGAGCTGGAGGTGGCAGAACTGAAGATGTTGAGATTTTCCCTGGGAGTGACCAGGATGGACAGGATTAGAAATGAGTACATCAGAGGGACAGCTCATGTTGAGAAGTTTGGAGACAAAGTCAGAGAGGCAAGGCTGAGATGGTTTGGACATGTTCAGAGGAGGGATAGTGGATATATTGGACAAAGGATGTTGAATATGGAGCTGCCAGGCAGGAGGAGAAGAGGAAGACCACAGAAAAGATTCATGGATGTAGCGAAGGAGGACATGCAGAGGGTTGGTGTGAGGGAAGAGGATGCAAGGGATAGGATGAGATGGAGGCAGATGATCCGCTGTGGCGACCCCTAACGGGAACAGCTGAAAGAAGAAGAAGAAGAAGTCCTTTAGCTAGCTGGGGCGACAGTGGCTCAGTGCTTCAGAGGACCTGGTTGGAAATCAGAGGGTTGCTAAGGCCACTGGCTCAAGACAAACCTGGACCTGGTGGCCTACCTGGGACCCACCAATTCTGAACCAATGCTTATCATGGTGGACTAAAGACCACCTCTTTCTGGTGCTGTTGTGTCTTGTGCGTGCAAAAGTGTGTCTACACAACTAAAAAAGTGTGTTGGCTTGTAAATTTTCCTGCCTGGGGATTAATAATGCATGTTCTTTCCTTCTTGTGGCAAAGATTAGAGTTATAACATACAAGGAGCTGAAATGAAACCAAGTTTTTAAAACAATGTAAAGGATCCACTGTAGCCTCTCTGTGCTTTTTGTGCTGATTTATTTATTCTTTAATGTTTTTTTGGGCTTCTCCCTCTAATCAGGAACTCTGTTATGGATCCCTTGTTGTCCAAGACTACTTTTCGATCACCATTCACCCATGTGTTGCGTCATCTGCACTGAGCTACACATAGTTGGCTTTGGAGGACAGCACATCTGTGTTGATTGCATTTCCCTCTCTGTTGGCTCCATATGGGAAAATACCAACGCAGATCAACACATATGCAGTACCATAAATCCTACATTATATGCCTATAAGAATCACAGCCACTGGTAGAGTGCCAAGAAAATAAAGACAACAAAAGGAAAGGGAAACAGCAATCCAGGGAGGCTGCTTGCAGACAGACTCTGAACCACGTAAGGTAAACAGAGTAAATGCTGTAACCTACACAATACTACTTCAGTCACTGATCAACACACACTGCACTCTGACACAAGTGGAGATCAAATGTTCAGTGAGTTAACACCAGTACAGGTGCTATATAGGTTGACTGTGGCTGGTGGCTGGGCTAGCCGGTGTGTCTTAAAGAGTATCAATGCACTTTGACTAGCAGGGGGATCAATCACTGTACATATGAAAAGTGTAACGAAGTGTAGAGATAGTATCGATACAGTAGAGAACAGAAACTCTTAGCTAAATCTTACTGCGCATCCTGAAGCTTGTCCTGGTGATAGCTCAGTAGCAATTGCATTAGCTAAGTTGAACACTGGGATTATTTTTCTAGCATGCAGTTGCAATATGTTTAAGTTTCAGTTAACAGCAATAAAAGTTCTAGTCACAATAAATATATATTATAAGAAAAACAAAAAAGTCTAGATAACTTAGGCAATATTAGAAAAAATGTGTGTCGTTAGAAAGAGACCTAGTGGAACATTTAAACTGATGCAGTAATTTAGTAACAATACTGACTCTCGGGTTCATTTTTGAGAACATCTGATTACTATTCCTCTCTAGCTTGGATTCACACTATAACTTTACACAGGATGTTTACAACTTCCGCTGCTGCTGTCAGAAGCACCTTTTGCCTCTATAATGAAAACCAGTGCAAACCAGAAGTAAATGAGAATCAAGCTGCTGATTGAAGCCTTAGTCCGTGTTAGCAAATAGGAAAATGAGTTGACAGCACTTGCTTAGGCAGATAATTAATGTAATGTCAACTTTCCATGATGCTGCGACTGCTGCTGTATGTTTGTGTGGACGATGCTGTGTGGGGACGTTCACCGCCTTCTGCCAAAGCAGTATTTGAAGGCTGGAGGAGGACCTCTAACCTTCAAATGCTGTTCCTCTTTATCTCTTTCTGATGAGACGCAAATATTGAAATGAAGTCTGGGCACTGGAGGCTTGGGGAGCAGCATGGGAGCAGTGGGAGAGGTGCCACATAATTAGAAACATCATTTCAGCTCCTGCTTGGCCTATTTTCATTCAGCATTACCATGTCTCTACAGGTAAATTGCTCCCTGTACTCCTGCGATGATGGTAATGAGCGGTGGTTAGGTCTGACACCACATCTCTTTGATTTAACCTAAATGAGAAATATGCCATCAACAGGGGGGACTAAATCAGAGCGATTTTAAATATGATACGAGCCTAGCTGAACTAGAGGGGGTGAATCAGAGTGTAAAAGTATGATATTAGGTTGGCTGATGGAAAGAGGCACTCACATTATCAGAAGTGTGTGTTATCATTTGTAAAGTCAACTCTTCTTGGAAAAAAAACTTATTATACAGATAATAATATATCAAAAACATATCAGCTTTGGCGTTGGCTCTGGCTTCGTTTTCTCAGATCGCAGGCTGTCACTACATTTCACTTTCACTGCATTTCGACTAATTGTGCACTTGAATCAAACACGAAGAAAAATAAAATTTGATCTCCTCCCACAAGAAGAGTATTCATTTGAGAAGACATTTTATCGACTCAGATGTGAGACTTTCTGATGTCAAACCTCCATTTGTCAGAAATCCATAAATAATATCAAAAGAAGTTTTTCTTCCATGAGTGCATCTTGCTTTTTGTTACACAGCTCAAAGCACCAATCCTCAATAGAAATAGATGTATTTTTCATATGTGCTAGATTTGCTTTTAATTTGTTTTGGAGCTGCATCACAATAAAAATGAACCCATAACTAGAGGAGAGAATAAAATCACGAAAGGAAGAAGACAACACAAAGAGGGAGAAGCAATAAGTGAAGCCTAGCTAGAACATCACAGATTTATGTGACTTGACTTTCAGTACATACAGTAAGCTCCAATTCATTTTACCATTTACATGGTAAGTGATTGGAGCTCATGCCGCTTCTTGTTGCAAAAGCTATGAATGTCACAACATCACATTACCTTGATGAGGGTGATGATGGCACTATAGCTGGTTTTGACTTTGTTGGATCAGATAGGATTTTTCTATAACCTTTATTTAATCAAGAGGTGAAACTCTTAACGTCCAGGCAGCATGTTTATGGCAGGAATAACCAGAATAACCAGAGCTCAAAGAGAAAAGCCATACAAGCACAGGGAGAACATACAGACGCTGCACAAAATGGCCCCGCAATTGTGCCGTGTCTTTGTGTCTCCTGCAACAAAACATCTTTTTTTTGCCCCATTTATTAAGCTGTTTTTCATTTGAAGTCTATTAAAAGTTCAGACTCATTTTTAGTGTTTGTTGAACTCCACCAGGGCTTCACTCTGTCAACAATTCTATTCCCAATTTTTATAAGGAGAATTTCTAGGTACAGCCAAGGGGTTTAGGATGGAGGGTGTTGGGTTCAGTGGCCTCACAGTCTTAGCTATGCTTTCACAAGTGATATGCTTCTACTGGCTTCATTGGGCCATAGCATTCAGCTTGCACTGAGCTGAGTTTGAGAACCTTTAAGTCTGAGGTTTTTGTTCTCAGCTGGCAGGCTCAGGTGTCAGTAGTGAGTTGCTGCCCCAAGAGGAAGAGTTCAAGTATCTCAGGGTGTTGTTCATGAGTGAGGGGAGGTGGCACTGCATTGCAAACAGACAGGATTTTGACAAGGAATCATTGCATGGGCTCAGGAACACTTCCAGAAAACAATGTCTGTGAACACAGTTGGCTGTGCCATCCACAAATACAGGTTACATCACGTAAAGAAGATGCCATTTGTTAACATGATCCAGAAATGCTGCCATCCTCTCTGGGGAAAGCTCATTTAAAATGGACTGAGGCAAAGTGGAAAACTGTTCTTTGATCAGATAAATCAAAATTTGAAATTCATTTTGAAAATCACTTATTAATCTGGACTTAAGAGGAGTGAAACCATCCAGCTAATCATAAGCACTCGGTTCAAAAGCCTGCATTCTCTGATGGGGGTGCATTTGCCTATAGTACTGGAAATTTACACATCTGGAAAGGCACCATCAGTGCTTCCCTCTAAACAATTTCTTTTTCAGGGAAGGCCTTGCATATTTCAGCAAGACAATGCTAAATAGCATTCAGCAGCTATTCCAACAGCATGGCTTCATAGTAGAAGAGTGCTGGACTGGCCTGCCTGCAGTCCAGACCTTTCACCAACTGAAAACATTTGACTCATCAGGAAAGGCAAACTACAACAAAGAAGACTCAGGACTGATGAGCAACTGGAATCCTGTATCATACAAAAATGGTACAACATTCCTATCCAAAAGGTCCAGCAGCTGGTATTCTCAGTTCCCATATGTTTACAGACTGCTGTTAAAAGAAGAGGGGATGCTATACAGTGGGAAACATGGCTCTGTCCCAACTTTTTTGAGAGGTGTTGCTGCCATCAAATTCAAGATTCAAGACATTTGAAGAGGAAAAGACAAGTTAGCAAAACACAACAGAGAGACCAGAGGGGCTTGGATAATGCTGCTAATTTCAGATATCCTGTTTGTAAATTTGACAGCACATTTGCCTTTGAGGGGAAACTTTTTATTCTATGCGTGGTGTTTATTGTGGGTTTTTTTTGCAGTTTAAACTTTGGTCGTAATTTTATTTCGTGCTTTAGTGTGAAATTACCATGATTTTATTGGTTACAGTCAGTTTTTTCATTCACTACGCTATTGAAACTATCTACACCTGCACAAGTCCATCCTCTAGAAAGACATGGGCTTAGGCCAATCAGGGCGAGTTTCCCAGCAGGCAAGGACCAGTGAGAGGCCTGGTAGGATGGACAAGGACCCTGAAGAGGAAATTTAGAGAAGTGTGAGAAAGAGCTGAGCAGAGAGGAGCAGCTGAAAATTGTCTTGCTATGTTATGTACAAGCATCCAGCAGAGCAGAGAGGAGCAGTAGGGTGCTGCTGTGTAACTGAGTAGATGGGAGAGGAGGAAGACTTCTGGCAGGAGCATCATTTTAGTGGCAGGAAACTTGGCATTCAGCTGTCCCAGAACTTTTGTTTTGTAGAGACTGGCTCCTGGTTTTAGTTATCTAGCCCCAGTGTTTAAAGTATCTTTGAACTTTTATTTGTTGCTTTTTATGATTTTTGTGTCTAGCCCGAGCTTGACTTTTATTGTTTTCATTTCTGAAAAGCCGATATTTTAGGTGGGTTTTAGGGCTTTTAGAAATTTTAAAGAAAGTTTTATTTGAAATAAATTATTCTTTAACACTTTTTGAACTCCTTGGTTATCCTTGGCTGCTCTCCACTCAAGAAGAACACAGTGACTATTGTTTTTAGCCCTTCCTTTTTAACCCCTTTTTAACCCCTGGTCACACAAATGCTACTACAGTTTTGGTAAAACTGTAGTAAACAGATGCTATTAACTATGAACATACAGTACATATGCAATAAAAGCAGCAGAAACTGTGTAGTGTCTAGACCCATGCTAATTTTTGTCCAGTGATATCATAAGATATTCATCAGAGGCACACACATTTCCATGTTCCCCTGAAACCAAAATGGCAACGAAAAGAAGACAAATGGAGTTTTAGTATTTCTATTAGCAGATCAGTTCTGGGCTGAGGTAGCAGTAGTGTTTTGCTTGATGTTCTGGATGACTGACAGTTTCTACTCTCCCAAATGCTAAAAGGCACATATGTCATTTTATTACAGAACCCAAAATGTCATCCAGCCTCTGTAGAAAAACCCAGCCCAACTGAGTGATGCTGAGCCTAATATTTCAACTATGATAGCCTATGATTATTAGTCATTAGTAACTCAAGACGAAGATATTAGCTTGATTATGCCTAGTACTCAGAAAGCTGAGCATACTAGCACAAGACACACATTATTAAAACTAAGCTAAATTGCTGTTGTGTGCTTTGCATGTTGGAGACAAAGCAGTTGGTGTGCCTCCTTAAATTAGGCAGTTGTTTTCTGAAGCTCCTCTGTCTGAGTATCATGTGTACACTGCAAATCATGAAACACCCCAGGACAGAGGGATTGGTACTGACATTTGGGTGTGTGCTGTTTATATAATGAGTGCATATTGATTAAGAGAAGATTATACTTGAAGGGAATGTTTAATAATTTGAGATGGAAGATTCTGCGTTGTGGGCAAAGGTTGAACTGGAAATGCTTGGTCAGAACCTCAAAGCCACACTCCTCCACATCAAAAGGAAGCAGTTTTGGTGGTTCGGGCATCTTAATAGAAAATGGTTGTGTCCAACACTGTATTCTGGACAGCTCTTTTGCACTTTCATTTTCACTTCCATGTTTGATTTTTCATCTTTAGCATCTTTCTCAGTAAGGTACCAAAACCTCTTGGTAAGATTTAGGAAAAGATCACAGTTTGGTTAAAATAATGTATTTTAAATGGACTGGTACATATATAGTGCGTTTCTACTCTGCATGAGTGTTCAAAGCACTTTTTACTACAAGCCTCATTCACCCATTCATACACACATTCATACAGTGCTTTATTCTATGCCTTTGAGCACATTTTAACTATCATGCACAGAGTCTAATGCCAATGGATGCATGGGAGCATTTCAGGTTTCAATGTCTTGTTCAAGGACACATGTAGACTGGAGAAATCAGGGATTGAACTGCCAGCTTTCCTGTTGGAGCTCTACCTCCTGAGCCACAGCTGCCCTGCTGCCTTCTAAATATTAATTAGAAGTTAAACTTCTAATATCTGTAATACACTTCATTTTCTTTATTATCATGGTGTTAATTGCTTTAAAAGTGACAAAATCAGCAGACTTTTGTTGAAGTCTTTTGGACTATCCTGTGTGTTCAACAAATTATGCTGAAATGAAGCCAAGAATGTAGTAAGTGCCCTCTTTTTGCAGGTGAAAATTTTGGTTTTGAATCAAAAGGCATCTGAGTCCAGTGTCAGAAAGTGTTTATGCAAGAAGTAATGCGCTGTTCGTGTACTGAAAATGTAAAGTAAAGATGTGATGGTCACCACCACAAGTACAGTCTTTCCCTTACTCTAACATGCCATGGACAGAGATATCTTTGTTCTGTCTGGTCTTTAGGTTGGATAGCTCACATTTCACCTAATCTCAAGCATCATTAGATTTTCTGAGAGCTTTGTGAATCCAGTGAAGCTACCCCCTGACTTCTGTCAGAATCAGAATGAGAATCCTTTATTAAACCCAGGGGGGAACTTGCTTAGCAATATTTTTTGCATAAACTTTATATGTAGTACTTAGCGAAAGAACATTTTGTATAACAATATCTTACGATATAATGTAATGAACACTGCAGTAAGTAGGGGACAGCATGGCTCTACTTTCATGGTGAGATTTTTGAAGACCTGTTTTTTTAACTTACCATTTTATGCTCAACTGGCTAAATCGTTTATAAAATTCACTGAAGGAAGCACATGTTTCTAATAGTCTGCAGAAAGTTCGACTGGACAAATTTTCTTGGCCATTTACACATTGGGTGAGCTCCTGAAGCCACTGAGTGCAGTAGAAAAAATATATAAGCACATAGTAATGCTCCCAGTGACTTGTTTATGAAGTCTCAGATGTAGCCTAAAGTATGAGTGAGTCATGAAATGGACCGTAAAAAGAAAAGGATGAAATGAGGTGATGAGCAATACTTAGTAAATTTTTACCTCAGATATAAAAAATTAACCTAAACCCCTGGTCTTAGAATCTTGGCTGTGCTGACTGACAGAGGTATATATCCAGATGGTTCTCCCTAGAGTTTCAGTGACATCAATACCAGCAGAGATAAGCCACAGCATCTCCTCATGCAAAAAGACTATAGCAGTTTACACTGAACTGTGTTGTGATTGGTAATATGGTACAGCTGTGACCATGAAATCAGGACTTAGCATAATTAGCCACTTTGAAGCAGGGATTTAATACCAAAATCTTCGACAAAATACCAGGGGATCTCTTGCCGCTTGATGATAATCTGATATCCAAAACATTTGTCTCATGTATTTTCCTTCTTAAAAACCATGCCATTTTGGGGCTGACGGATGGAACCTGGGTTCCATTTATACTGACTATTCATGAGCCAGATAGAAATGCTGTGGTGTAATACCCTCAATTCTTATTTGTAGGAGGGAGTCCAATATGACACATGCTCTTCTTGAAAAGAAAATAGGGAGCCCGAGTATAAGATTACAGTGTTATTAAGGAGGGTTTTTCCCCTCCTCTAAACATTTCTGCACTGGCCCCATACAGCTTTAGCATTGACTTGATTTGCAGTGATATATATGCGTGAGACATAGGACATCCAGGTTTTAACAGTGTTCTGGGTGGTGTGTTCCTTGTATAGTTTTCCTATGCTATATTTCTAAGTTGTGTCATTTTCTCAGGGCACCAACTAAGTAGTACAACCCTCAATTCCAAAAGGTTTGGATGATGTGTAAACTATAAATAAAAACATAATGCAATGATTTGACAATCTCATAAACCAATATTTTATTCACAAAAGAAGATAAAAAAACCCATATCAAATGTTGAAAGTGACACATTTTACTATTTTATAAAAAGTACTAGCTCATATTGAATTTGATGGCAGCAACATGTCTCAATAAAGTAGAGATAAGGCTAACAAAAGGCTGGAAAAGTAGGCGGTATTAAAAAGAAACAGCTGGAGGAACATGTGGCAGCCAATGAAGTTAATTGGCAAAAGGAGAGTAATGTGACTGGTTATTAAAAGAGCACTTTAGAGAGGAAACTGCATCTACAAATTGTGGCACAGTTTCAGAATAATGTCACTCACAGTAAAATTGCAAGACTTTGAATAGTTCATCATCTACAGTACATAAAATAATCAAAAGATTCCTAGAGTCTGGAGACATCTCTGTGTGCAAGGGACATGGCTGAAAACCAGTTTGGTTGCTGGTGATCTTCAGGCCATCAGACATCCACAAACAGACAGGGATAATGGTTTATGAAAAACAATTGTGGTAGGCTTTGGGTAAGACACTAGTGGTGGGCAGTTTTTGCTGGATGAGAGCCCAGCACCTAATCACCCTCCATCAGCCCTTGGGAGAGGCGGCGGGGAGCAAAATCACTGCGAGGTGGAGGCAGGTGGACCCCTGGAGATCTGTGTGCAGGTTGTAACAATGTACAATCCGAATTCCAGAAAAGTTGGGACGTTCTTTAAATTTGAACAAAATGAAAACCAAAAGACTTTCAAATCATATGAGCCAATAACAACAGAACATGAATAGCATAAATGTTTAAACTGAGAAATATTACAATTTTATGCACAAAATGAGCTCATTTCAAATTTGATGCTTGATACAGGTCTCAAAATAGTTGGGACAGGGCACGTTTACCATGGTGTAGAATCTCCTCTTTATTTCAAAACAGTTTTAAGACATCTGGGCTTCAAGGTTATGAGTTTCTGGAGTTTTGGTGTTGAAATTCAGGCCCATTCTTGATGTCCAGCTGCTGAAGAGTTTGTGGTTGTCTTTGATGTATTTTTTTTTAATGATGTGCCAAATGTTCTCAATAGGTGAAAGATCTGGACTGCAGGCAGGCCAGTTCAGCACCAGGACTCTTCTCCGACAAAGCCATGCTGTTGTAATAGCTGCAGTATGTGGTTTTGCATTGTCCTGCTGAAATACACAAGGTCTTCCCTGAAATAGACATTGACTGGAGGGGAGCATATATTGCTCTAAAACCTCTATATACCTTTCAGCATTCATAGTTCCTTCCAAAACATGCAAGCTGCCCATACTGTATGCATTTATGCACCCCATACCATCAGAGATGCTGGCTTTTGAACTGAACGCTGATAACATGCTGGAAGGTCTCCCTTCTCTTTAGCTCGGAAAACGCGGCGTCCATGATTACCAACAAGAATGTCAAATTTGCCCCACAAGTTGGATGCCATTTAGAAAGAGGAATTCTGGATAAAGTTGGATGAAGTGGTAGAGAGTATTACCAGGGGAGAGAGAGTGGTGATTGGAGCAGACTTCAATTGGTATGCAGGTGAAGGGAATTGAGGGGATGAGGAGGGACAGATGGTCGTGGA
>VUQH01073677.1:0-24194 GCA_015106775.1 Etroplus canarensis
CATGCACTGTGAGCTGTAAGGTCTTATATAGACAGGTGTGTGCCTTTCCTAATCAAGTCCAATCAGTTTAATTAAACACAGCTGGACTCCAATGAAGGAGCAGAACCATCTCAAGGAGGATCAGAAGAAATGGACAGCATGTGAGTTAAATATGAGTGTCACTGCAAAGGGTCTGAATACTTATGACCATGTGATATTTCAGTTTTTCTTTTTTAATAAATTTGCAAAAATTTCTACATTTCTGTTTTTTTCTGTCAAGATGGGGTGCTGAGTGTACATTAATGAGAAATAAAATGAACTTTTTTGATTTTGGCAAATGGCTGCAATGACACAAAGAGTGAAAAATTTAAAGGGGTCTGAATACTTTCCGTACCCACTGTAGTGCCAGAAACGTCAACATAACAGACTGCAGTGGGATATTACCATCATTACTGGCAGGCATTAACCCTGTCACATTTTTCAACCTTGTTAGATGCTACATTCTTTGTCTTTTGTATTAAATGAGCAACATCAGTATGTGTTTAATTGTGTGTATTTAATCTGGAAATATTGGCTGAGGCAAATGACAAAATTAAATGACATTCCAACACATTTCAAGCAAAAATGCTAAGTTGTATGGCAAATTATTTCATCATAACCTGCAATGGATGGAGCTTGACTTGTTTTATTTGATTGCAATTTGCGAGGGAAATCTAATCTGAGAGAATATGATCAGAATCTTGTTGTAAAAATAAACAGTTGAATTACAAAAGACTGTGACAGGGTTGAATTACCCCAAAAGAACCCATGGTTTAACAAACACTTTACATGTGCTACAATCTTCCTCATAAAGCTTCATGCTTCATCTTATGATGTATGTAAGGAAAAATGGGTCTGGGTTCTTATGAGTGAAAGAATGAAAATATAGTAGAATAATAACTTAAATATTAGGAGTTATAATGGGAAAAATGTTTTTGTAACATGTAAATCTGTCACATCACATCAAAATAAACCTTAAAATTTGAATGTAATTTTTTTCTGACCTTTATCAAGTACAAACAGCACAGATTCTGTAGAATCACCTCTCATTTAAATTAGCATATACATTTGTTCTCGATTTTTTCCTGTTTGGAATCTGACCCCTTTGCTAAGATTTAAAACTGGTATTTCTTTGACCAGTAGTTGTTTGTACCATTTTGCATCAGTCGGTATTTTAACACTGTGATTTTCATAGGCTCAAGCCTGACACAGCAGCAAAAATTAGATGGACACACAGTCTTATGGGAAGGTTTTGGGAGATGAAGGTTAATTTTCTTTTCTGTCTCAGATCACTGAAGGTCACATCTCAGTGCGTACCAACCTGGGTGATGGCGCTCACGCTCTGCGGCTTCCTGGCCAACGGGTGGATGTTGGGCAGTGGGTCCTGGTCAGCCTAAGTCGCTATGACAACATGTTCACCCTGCGGCTAGAGCAAGGCGGAGGCTCACGGGAAGTGCAGGCCCTTCTGGGGAGCCGCAGGGAGATTGTGGTTCATCCATCCAGCCTGATGGTTGGTAATGGACCAGACAAGCCTGGAGACAAAGCTGACTTTGAGGGTGAGATCTGAATTTGATCTGGACTCTTATAATCTCAAAAGTCTTTTTTTACAAGGCAGTTTGCATAAACTGATTATTTGTATCTGACAGCCATGGTAAGAGATATGTGAATTCTTGAAATACTAAAATAAATAAACTTTGTGTCTCATAGGACAGGCAACAAATTCAGTTTTGAATATAGTCGTGAATATATATCAGGACATCATAAAATCATCTTGTCCCTATCAGGTTATACTGTATAATTATTTAAATACAACCTTAAATAAACAGCAACCTACACCCTGTCATTATTTATTTAACAAAACCCAAGGCAAAATGCAGAAACAGTAAAGTTAAATACATACTTCCTGCTTTCATTAAGAGCGTAAGTAGCAGCTGCTGCTAATCAAATGCACTTGATTAGTTGATCATCAGCAAGTGGGAGCACCTCTATAAAAGCACATGTTCTGGCAGTTTGCTGGTGTGGAACATTCAGGTGTGCGTTAACACAATGCCACAATCCTCCCAGGAGTGAATGTCCCAGCAAATTCACTTCAGGGTCAAACTATGCAGCGCTCAGAGAAACTGCAAAAAACCCAAGACGCCTCAGTTTGCATGTTTAAACTCATGACAGCACAACCAGGAAAACACTAAACGAGTATGGCTTGTTTTGAAGTGTAGCCAGGAGAAACCTCTTCTATCTAAAAATATCATGATGGCACTGCTTAGTTTTTCAAAATTGCATCTGAATAAATGACAAGACTTCCAGTGTCATTTGGATAGACAGAACCAAAGTGGAGGTGTTTGGTCATAATGCTCTGCACCATGTTTGGCAAAAACCAAACACAGCATATCAACAAAACATTTCATACCAACTGTCAAGCACAGTAGTGGAGTGGTGATGATTTGGGCTTGTTTTGCTGCCATGGGACCTGGGTGCCTTGCAGTCATTGAATCAACCATGAACTCCTCTGTATGCTTATACTTATACCTACCTCTACCTACTATTGTAGAGTTTAGTGTGAGGTCATCTGTCTAACAGCTAAAGCTTGGCCCAAATTGGGTTATGCAACAAGACAATGATCCCAAGCACGCCAGCAAATCTACACCAGAATGGCTGGAAAAAGAAAGAAATCAAGGTGCTGCAATGGCCCAGTCAAAGTCCAGACCTCAACTCAACTGACTTTAAGAGAGCTGTGCGTAAATCTCAATGAACTGAAGCAATGTTGGAGAGAAGAATGGGCCGAAATTCATTCACAACAATGGAAGAGACTGATAAGGTCACACAGAAGATGGTTACTTCAAGTTATTGCTGCTAAAGTTGGTTCTACAGGCTACTGAAATATAGGGTGTATATATAGTTTTCAAGACATATCTTCCCCTTTTGCCTTAATGTTTTAAAATAAATAATGACACAGTAGAATCTTGTGTGTGTTGTTTTATACCTGAGGTTAGATTTAAATAAATTTAGAACCTGTTAAGGTCCTAATGGTTTTTTTTCATTATGTCCTGAAATGTAAAACCATAGAAATGTAGGAGTGTACTTTATTTTTTATAACTGTATTTGTGCAAATTCTTAATCCAGAGTAGTTTTAGTTTTTCTTTTCTTGGAGTCATGCTTCTGCTTGACCTGCTTTATGTAATTTATTACACATGAACAAACAGTAAAAATACTGGTGTTTTGGTTTAGTGTGGTGCACCAGGCTGGGGCTGGCTTTGTTTGGTTCCTGAAATAGAAAATTGTCATGGTCCATGGGTTTTGTGGTTGTGGGACTGAGTTTTCCTAGTTTCTAACATGTTTAGTTTTCATCTTTTCTCTTCATGTACCAAGGTTCTTGTTTCTTGTAGTTCTAGTTTTGGTTCTTTTATTCTAGCTTCTCTTGTGTTTTGTGTATATGTTGCCTTTGAGTCCTTGTATTTATGTTCTTTGGGCAGTTTCTGTTTGCTGTTGTGATCCTGGGTTTTGTATTCACAGTTCTGAACATTGTTTCTTAGTTTCTTAGTTATCATGCTCTGTCTATTGTATTCTCAGGTTATGTTAAGTCTCAGTTCTAGCCCCTGCTTATGTTTAGGTTGTTGTTAGTTCTCTTTATGTCTCCTCTGTTATCCTGTTGTCTTCTTATTCATATGTCAAGTTCAGTCTTGCGTCAATATTCCCTGTCAGTATTGTATCTCTCTTCCTGTTTTACTTTGGTAGCTGTTTGCGTCATGCATTGAGTCTGGTTTTGCATCCTGCCTTTGTTGTTGCCTGTGCTTCTCCCTCCTGTTGCTCATTAGTCTGTGTGTATTTATACACCTAACACTGTTCAGTTCACTGTCGTATCGTTAGCTGTGTCATGTCTCTGGAAGGCAGTGCATGTTCCAGTCCCCTGTGTTTCTATGCCTGGTTGAACTTTATGGACTTTGTTTTAATAGAGTTTTTCAGCTATTAAGCTCTCTTTGTTTTCCTTATTCTGTGTCCTGGAGTCCTGTATATTGGGTCCTCACTCTCCATACACACTGATATTATGACAAAATTGCAGAGGTTTCCTTTTACAATCAAATATTGCAATGGGGTTTATTTTGGCTCCCTCCTCCAAAAATAGCACAACATTTTGGTCTTTGTTTTGTTGAAATTCATACACATTTCAGCTGCTTTCAGCTTCCAGCATGAAAGTAGTGTATTCTTTGACAAAGTCAATATAGAAGTCATTATAGAGAGTCCCTCATTAAGTCATATGTGTGTTTAGGGAGTCATGTGCATTGTCCTTTCAGTAACTTATGTTAAAAACATCTGACAAAATCTGACATTTTCTCAAACAGGTTGTCTGCGGGATGTTCGTTTTAACGGTCAGGTCCTGCCACTCGATGGGCAGAGCCGTGACTTGGTGACCGTGCTGGAGAGACGTGGTGTCACCTCAGGGTGCTCTAGTAACGCCTGCAGCAGCCAACCCTGCCGCAGCCCGCTGCGCTGTATTGACTTGTGGAGGAAACATCAGTGCAAGTAAACAACATGCAAAAACAAACCAAAACACACACATATATTCCACTGAATGGATTCATTTATGTGAAAGGTTTATTTTTAAATTACTTTTTTGGCAATCCTCTGAAGTCCAAGAATTTATTTCCATTTTGATGCCTCATCTAACTCATCTTGTCATCTGTCCTGATCTCCATTATCTCCCAGGTGTCCTGGTGGTCAGGTAACCGTGACTGATGACTCAGGTCAGCAGCACTGTGTGCCATCACCCTGCGGACCCTCTTCCTGTCGTAACGGCGGCATCTGCCAAGCACTATCTCCTGATAGCTACCGATGTCGGTGTCAGGAGGGTTTCAGGGGTCAGCGCTGCGAGCTGGGGCAGGTCAAAGGTCACCGGCTGGCCGCCCTGAGCCCCAGCTCCATCCTGGCCATCAGCATGTGTCTGCTCGTCTTCTTTGGTAAGAGCCAAGAGAGTCATTATCCGAATTAAATTAAAGAGTAAGCTAATATCAAATTTACTAAACTTTCTGTTTTATGCTCAACTGAATGACACAAAATTTATTGAACTAAACCAAACCTGAAACAATAAACTCAGATTTCATATATTATACAGTATACCCAACAGCAAGTATAGAAATATTATTTGTTTGATTTTTCCAGGAACATGTGGTGGCATAGTATGGTTTTTTTTGTTTGTTTGTTTTTTCAGAGGTCTGATGTAATTATTTTTAATTCTCAAGTCTTGGCTAAATTTTTCTAGGTCAATTCAATTTAATCCATTAAAGGAGACTATAAAGAAATAATGCCTTATTTTCTGTAATATATATATATACAGTTGTTAATGCTTAATACTCATACTGTACATGGCTAAGGTTTTAAGTGTTCCCTATAAACTGCTCTAAAAACTCAGTTTCAGACAGTTTTTTCTACTTCTGGCTGTTAATGATGCCAGTGAGAGTGGATGTCTCTAATATGGGCATCTCAGGCACTGAGCTCTAAAGCTCCTAGCACCTGCTTTTCAAACTTTTTTGTTTACTTGCAGCAGACAATCAAAGAAAAGTTCTCTCAACATGAGGGTGGTCTTAAAGGGAGGGGCACTAACATGTATGGTTATTCTGTAACCTTGGTTCTTTAAGTGAAGTGACTATCTCTCCACTGTTACATATCAAGAGACAATCTTGAACTATGAATCATGCAAAGCTACTCCAGTAGAATCCAAGAATTAAAAATATGGGGTTAAAAAGAGGTTAAAAAGGTCCCCTTTTACTACAAGTCCTAAGCAAGGTTTTGACTATTTCAAGTGACATCTGAAGACATTAAATGCATGTCTCACGTCATATGATGAGGCATGTCTGATTAACCTCAAATTAGTTTGAACTCTAACAGCCTAATCAACTTATAATAACCTTACAGAACTGAAAGCTGGGTAAAAAGTGCACACATATACACCGCCAAGTCAACTATCTCCTCTGAAGACCTTTTGTTCCTACTTTGATGGTGCAGCTGTAAGATCAATGTTTTTTTCCATTTGCATTGATCATTAAAATACAAGCTGTGATGACGCAGAGAGAATTTGTTACCTACATGTTACAAAACAACCATGTACCCTTTTAGCTGTCTATAGATCAGTTTAGTCTAACCAGTGGATGTCTGCTTCCCACAGCTCCACGCCCAACTGTGTTATGGCTTTTGTGTTTCCACTGAAAAACTTCTATTCCCAGCTGTACTGTTGCTTACTGCTCTGCCCTGAACAGATATCTTGGAGGTGATTTTGTTAAAACAGAAATGACCTCGTAGTTCTGAATGAAAATGCTTAGTAGAAGGTGTTAGAATTTGATACTCTTCCCAGTGGCTGGCTCATTTATTTTTCACCTGTTTGCTGTAATTATACTAATGTTTCTAAATGAATTTGGTACTGATTTATTGAAGCTAAATGACTCCACAGAGCAGCTTTAATGAGCCACTGCTTCAAATGTACAGGAAGAAAACTAATGTCTGTCCCGGTGGTGCAGAAGCACATTTATGAAAAGATGCATATTTATTCTGTCCTCCTCTGTGTGTGTAGCTGTGCTGGTGGCAGTGACAGTGTGGAACCAGAAAGGCAGCCGAAATAAGTTCAGGAAGCGAGGAGTTTACCACATCCCTGCTGAGCATGAGAGCTGGGAGGACATCCGAGAAAACATCCTTAACTACAATGAAGAAGGAGGAGGAGAGCAGGACCAGGTACACAAAAACACACTAAGATTGCCATGTTCTACTTTTTACAGGAGAGTTTATTTTTCTAAATCAAGGCCTGTGCACACTATCAAACAGCATCAAGCAACTGCAATATTTTAACAGATGAATTGATCAAATAATCGCCTACAAATGCCCAATGTCTGAGCACACAACTACAGGGTTTCTTCCTCTTCTTGTTTGGCAATTGAAATGTTTTAAAATTTGGTACACTGATTAGGGACAGTGCTCTGATTTTTCTCACCAAGTTTAAAACATCCACTTTGAGTATTCTCGGGCCGCCAAAGAGTGTGGAACTTTTTTTGCACCTAACGTTCCAAGTTCAAAGCTAGCTTGAAAGGAAATTATGATCTAAAATTTTGTTTTAATGCTGAGCTCTATAGTATAAGACTAAATGAAAATATAATTTATTTATAGTGTGCATAATTTCTTTATCCTTCCGTCATTTCAGAATGGTTATGACATCACAGAGTTGAAGCGTCCGCTGTGCTCCAGTTTGTCTCAGTCATCCTCCTGCACCACTGCTCCTCTCATCAAATCCTCACCAGGCTCCCAGGAGGAGGTTCATCCATCCAGTTCCTCGTGCAGCTCAGGCGCTCCCTACCTCAGCATCCCGCATCACCACCACCATCAGCACACCACCAATGCCAACTATACCAGTGATGCAAGCTACGCCACTTACACCGCTCATGTAAGCAGAGACACGGAGGCAAATGATGTAGGCAGTTACACTGATGCCCCATCTGGGTCCCGCTCCCATGTGGACTTTAAAAGCTACGTGGCTCGAATCATTTGGGAGGCAGACAACGACAGCGAGGCTTTCCCGCCTGATGTCTACCACATCTGGTGCGTGGAAGGCTCAGGGTCATCAGCAGGAAGCCTCAGCTCCCTGGGATCCGCTGTGTCCAGTAGAAAAATCTCCACATGCAGCAGGGACCAGGAGGAAGACGAGGAAGATGATGGAAGCTTTGTTTATGACAGGCTCTCACGGTGGGGCCCAAAGTTTCAGGCTCTCAGTGAGATGTATGACCGGCCCCAGCTGACCCTCACATACAGGGACGCAATAGCATACATACAGAGGAGCCACAGCCATGACCCCCTGCCTCATCACCATTAGGGTGCACTACCCAAACACAACTACACACAGCGTATATCTGGATGGAAAGGAACTCAGTGCTGCGTATCTTGTCAAATCTGGAAACAAAAACAGCAAGGGTGGACAGACAGTTATGGTCCGGTATGGCTGGAGATATGTTTCAAGTAATTATTTGAATATTAATAGTCATATTTTTTCTGATGTTGATATATATATATGAATAGTAATGGCAGTGATACTCACTGTTCTACTGTTAGACATACAAATTTGAATTTATTTGTTTGTCCTCAACAAAATTGTCTGTTTTCTTGATTTGTAGCCTTGGCTGCTGTAGAACTTTATAGTTTGTGGTTTCTTAAAAGGTCTCTAAACAAATTGGTCCAAACAGGTGATATTTTCAGTTTTTTTGGCTAATTAAATGCCAGCGTAAGGTTTGTGTCAGAGTTTAGTGAAGCGAGAAAAGCATGCTACATTAATTAAGAATAACGAGGCATAAAGAAGCAATTAAGAACAGAAAAACAATGAATGAAGAAGAAGCAAACCTGGAAGGACTGTAATGTCTCAGCAGCATTTAATCAAGAGAGTTTTACAAGTAGGAAAAAGGTGATAAATGACAGCCATAATGCATCATGTGGCGACACCACAGGTGAATAGGGTAAAAATGAATAGATATCACTATGGAATTCACCAAGATGATTATATAGATTAAGCACACAATTTTTAAATCTGCAAATGGGGCATTATCTCTCTCTGTTCTAGAAATCTGAATTATTAGTCAGGTTCAAAATTATTTGTTGGGACATAAAAGCCTAGGGCTTTTACAGGGAGAATGTTGAATTTCTCTTTTCATTACTCTATAACTCTGAAACTACTGAGAGAAAAAAAAATCAGCACGTTTTTAGGAATAAATGTTCTAGAAATCAGGTTCTAATGATGAATGAAAAAGCCATCCTTTAAACCTAGATAGTTTGTTGCATGTAAGGACACTGAGAAATTTACTTTAAAGATACGTTATATGGACAAATGTATTGGGTCACCTACATATATTACACCTTTAGGAGTCTTTATGACATCCCATTCTAAATCCATAAGTATCAGTATGTAGTTGGTCCCCTCCTTTGCAGCTATAACAGCTTCCACTCTTCTGGGAAGACTTTCTACAAAATTGTGTGTCTGTTGGAAATTCTTTCCCATTCATCCAGAATCAGAATCATCACAAACAGAATACTTTATTAATCCCAAGGGGGGAAATTGCATATTGCATTTTTGAGGTCAGGCATAAGGGATGAGAGGGCCTGGCTTGTAATCTGTGTTCTAGTTCATCCCAAAGGTGTTTAGTGGGGTTAAGGTCAGGGCTCTTTGTGAGCCAGTCAAGTTCTTCTACCCCAAAGTCATCCAAACATGCCTTTAAGGACCTTGCTTTGTGCACTGGAGCACAGAAATGCTAGAACAGAAACAGGGCTTCCCTAACTATAGTTAAAATGTCTCTGTAAGCTGAAACATAAAGATTTCTCTTCAGTGGAACTAAGGGGCCCAGACCAACCCCAGAAAACAACCCCATAGCTTTATCCCTTTGCCACGAGACATTACAGTTGGCATAATGCGGTCCGACAGTTAACGTTCTACCAATATTCACCACACCCAGACTCGTCCATCAGACTCCCAAGTTAGAAAAGTGTGATTTGTCACTCCACAAAGCATGTTTCCACTGCTCTAGAGACCAGTGGCAGCATGCTTTACACCATTCCATCTGATGCTTGGCATTGTGCTTGGTGATGTAAAGCTAGCATGCAGCTGCTCGGCCATGGAAATCCATGCCATGAAGTTCCGGTACACAGTTTTTGTGCTGATCTTAATGCCAGGAGAGGTCTGGACTCTGCAGTTATTGAGTCAGCATTGGCAACTTTAACAAACTATGCACCTCATCACTCGACGACCTCGCTCTGTAATTTTACATAGTCTGTTGCTAAGTGGCTGTGGTTACTGCAGCCACTCAGTACCGCACTCAGTTTTAATGGGCGTCTTAGAACAACCCATTCTTTCACAAAGAATTGTAAAGGCAGACTGTTAATCTTATACACCTGTGGCAACGGGACTGAATGAAACACCTGAATTTCATGATTAAGGGGTGTGGCCCAAAACATTTGTCCAAAGAGTGTATCTTTTATAAAAGAGACAAGGGTATTTCTAAACATGGAAATGAGCTATTATCTCATTAAACACGCACTAAGTTTCATAAATAACTAACAGACAAAATTTCCTTCCATTGTTTTAAAGAAGATATTTCTTTGGAAGGAAAATAGCACAAAAACATGTTTTTGATTATGTCTCATCCTGAAATATTGACTGGCTAAGTCATTTTAATATTAAGTGGAATTTGGTTTTCCCAGCCAGACAAAGCTGAGATGATCACTAGAAAGGTGTCAATGAAATCCTTGAAAATGGGTTCACTCAGCCCCAGTGACTGAAAGCACCCATGTGGTTGTGCACATAGAGTTTACATCTGATTAGTTCCTTAAGACACCAGTGCAGAATTATCATTCATGATTGGCTGCTGGCTCTTTTAGAGGCTGGTTCTACCAGTGTGTCTGTAATCCTGTGAGCGCTCTGTTATGTGGAGCAAAATGGAACCCTGGGCTTGAAACTTTGAAGCGAGTCAACCAAAGTGAGAAATGCCACCGATACTAACGCCAAATGCAGACTTAGCCGTAATCACATTATTCTGATGGTTTACTCTAGAAAAAGAGGAGACAATTCAAGTGAAAGGCAAATTGGCAGGCATTTCCGTCATTCTCACTGACCTTCTAAAGTTCTCATTTTTTATGTTCATTTATTTTAGTGCAAGCTCCATTAAGATGATGCTGTTTTGTATTTTTAGTGTCAAATGCACCACTAAAAAAAAGTGTTATCACCAGATTGATTCTCTATTTTTGCCTGTGGTGCAAATGGCACCAAATATGATCACATCTTACCTGTGAAAATCTCTTGAAATCAGATGGGGCGTGAATGCAGCGGTTCTATTCTCTCATGTAAATCAATAGCAGCAGTAAAGCTGAGACACTTTCAGGGCATGAGGCTCTTTGTGTGATCCTCATGTTTCTTCATGTAGAAAACAAGATGCAGGATGGAGACATTAGGGGTCTGAGTTGTGGTTTAGAAGCCTAAATTAACCAAAAAAAAAGCACAGAAAAACCAGGGTTACTGGTTCATTTTCCAGCTTAACACAGGAATATGTCACTCCAGATTTTATTTGTTTTGCTTTTATTTCCTCCTTTAAAAGCAGTTCAGTGTGCTGTGTTTATTTAATTATTAGGGCAGTTTGTGGGTTGCTGTGTTTTGTTCCTCAGAAAATGGAAACTTTCAGGGTCAAAAGTTTCTGTTTTCTGGAGGAACATGACCATCATATTATGTCAGAGATGTTCAGAACGAGTGGAGCTGTGTGCTGAAGAATTGCTGTGGTTCATTTAAAGACACAGACATTAAGTCCTTGGTGTAGAAGTCTTAACAAAGAGAAATCAAAGTTCTGCTTTGGGGGCATTTAAAAGCAGCACTTGAATCTTTTTATTTCCACCCTGACAATTTTTATTTTGACCCTACCATGAAACACAAAACCTGCAAACAAAAACTGTTTCACAAAAAAGCACTTCCAAGGTTGAATTTTTCTTTTACAGCTTTGTTTTTTTTAAGAAACATTTTTGCTTCCCTGCCTTCTGCATTCCTAAAGATTAAGACCACTTCAGACAAAACTCTAGTAACCAGCTTGTATTTGCTATTATTGTATTTGCACAGGACTGAAAAATCCATTTGCAAGTAAAAAGGAAAAATTAAAAACTAAGAGGCTTTTTGGTTCACCAACTGAAACACTTCGTACCCTACAGTGTTCCCAACTTGTAAAATCAGCTTTGCTAATATGTTTTCAGAGAAAGAGATTATTTTTGTACTCCCTTGTAGAAACTTCCTAAAATCTCTTGCAGTTGTTTTTTTATTGCTGTGGTAACGTGCTGGATGGCGTCACCTTGACTGTTTGTATTTTTGTTTGGTTTGTTTTACAGCTAGTCAGGGGAAGCATCTCGTTGGGTTAAGCTCAATTTAGATCAGTGTTTGTAGAGGTTGAACTGCTGTCATATATAGACACTGACGCAGTAGCTCCTCATGCAGCAGGTGGAGAACAGAAACATGACAGCCAGGAGTGAATCTAAGTCACATTCAGATGTTGTTGTGAGCCAGAAGTCGTCTGCTGAGCTGTGACGTTCAGATGTGTACAGAACCTAATTAACCCCTTTCTGCAGTGGCCTTTTTGCCCCATTTCTGCTTGACTTTAAATCTGTTTAATGCAAAATAGTTTCTTGTGAAGATCACTTTTAACACTAAATATAAAGGGAAATAGACTCAATGAAAATATAGGACACATTTTAATCTAAAATCACACCTAAATATTTCTATTAATATTAACCTACTAAACTATGTGTAAAGTTTTGAATCCAGCTCCCACTTTTCTTGTCTACTGTTATAACTTTGTGTTGTTTTACTTTAGTTTTCCAGTCATCTGGCTACTGTGTTCAAATGCTTATAAAACAAGTGTAGACTTTTAATTTCATGCACAGTCATGTGAAGATGAAAGTACACATTCTTCAGTTCTAAGGTTTTAAATCTCAGAACACAATAAAAAGTCCTTTGATCCTTACCAGGTTCTGAAATTATTTAAATACAATCTCGGGCGTAAATCAACACACAAGAGATTCCACCATGCCATTATTATTTTACAGAAATGATGCCAAAATACAGAAGTGGCATGTTGAGGAAAACTAATTACACTCCATTATTCAGTAGCTTGTAGAACCACCTTTAGCAGCAATGACTTGAAGTAATCTTCTTCATGACTTTGTCAGTTTCTTACATTGTTGTGGCGGAATTTTGGCCCATTCTTCTTTACAGCCTTGCTTCAGGTCATTGAGGTTTGCGGGCATTCCTTTATGCACAGCTCTCTTAAGGTCCTTCCACAGCATTTCAGGGTTCAGGATTAGACTTGGTCTGGGCCAATGCAGCACCTTGATTCTTTTCTTTTTCAGCAATTCTGTTGCAGATTTGTTGGTGTGCTTGGGATCATTGTCCTAGATGGCCTCATATTTGACTCTAGAATACAGAGGAGTTTATGGTTGACTCTATGTCTGCAAGGTGCCCCAGTTCTGTGGTTGCAAAATAAGCCCAAATCATCGCGCCTCCACCACCGTGTGTGACAGTTGGTATGTGGTGATTGTGTTAATATGCTGAGTTTGGATTTTACTAATTGTGTCACTGTGCATTATGACAAAAAACCTCTACTGTGGTCTTGTCTGTCCAAAAGACATTGTTCCAAAAGTCTTGTGGTTTGTTCATATGCAACTTTGCTAACCTAAGCTGTGCTGCCATCATCTTTTTAGAGAGAAGAGGCTTCCTCCTGGCAACACTTCCAATGAAGTCATACTTCAGTTTTGTTATAATTGTACTGTCATGAGCTTTAAAATTTAGTATACTAGCTAAGGTCCAATCTAATTTTACTGCCATGTTAGCATTTAACTTACTGAGGCCTGCAGAGTCTGAGATGTAGTTCTTAGGTTTTTGCAATGTTTCTGAATTTCTCTGAGCATTGCATGTTCTGGCTTTAGGGCAGACATGGCAGGAAGTCCATTCCTGGGAAAACTGGTAACCGTCTTGAACGTTTTCCACTAGTGAATAATCTTTCTCTCTGTAGAATGATGGATTTCGAATAGTTCAGAAATGGCCTTATATCCCTTCCTGGATTGATGGGCAGCAACAATTGCTTCTCTAAGATCACTGATATTGTGCTAACATCCACCTGAATGCTCCAGACCAGCAAACTGCCAAAACATCTGTTTAATGGTGGTAACGCTTGCTAATGATCAAATAAGTGCATTTGATTAGCAGCACCTGACTGCTACTTAACGTCTTAATTTCAATTAAAACAGTGAGGGTGTATTTTATTTTTCACACACTGCTTCTGCATTTTGGCTTATTTTTTGTTAAATAATGACAGAGTGTACTATGTCATGGGTTGTTCATCTGAGGTTGTAGTTTAGAACCCACTCGGGACCGGGTGATTTTTTCTTTTTTTAATTATGCCCTAATACATAAAACCGGAGAATTGAAAGAGGGTGTCATTTCTTTTTACGTGACTGCATTTGTATTCTATAAGTTGCTGATAAGTAGAGGTGTAACAATTCTGTTTGGTTCATGTGTCACCTTTCTTTAGAGGGGAAAAAACTATTAAAAAAATCTTTTCACCACAGGTCAAATCATGTCATTGATCATAATCAAAAATAAACATTATTCTGTTTTATTGTCACTTCAGATATAACTGAGATCTGTATTTGTAAGTTGCTGATCTCAGTTATATTAAATAGGCACCTTGTTGTACAAGTGTAATCCACAACACAGGGAGGTGCTGCAGGCTGCAGAGAGGGGTTACTGACTGACTACATACATAATTAAAGTTTTATTTATTTGTGTGTCCAGATTTGAGAGTGTAGAAGTTCAGGTTTAGGAAAAGAATCCTGATTTTATTAAAATGATATTCATGTTTTAGCAGAAAATCAAGGGTGTGTGTGGACAGATTGAGCTGAATTCTTTGCCTGTTTATATTTAAAAGTTTTTGTGGTAAACTTATTGCCTCTTTTTAAATATAACCAATTCAGGCTGATCAAACTTAAGTCACTGAGCTCTGTGCAAGGTGAGGGAGCCTGATCTAAATTTTGAATTCTTTCTGTTCTCGCAAATCTGACCTAAACACACTCAAATCTTAGCATGCTGACCATTAATTAACTTCTGTATTGATTTAGTGGCCAGTTCATCTGTAAACTGAGCTTTGTCTTTTTGAGCACAAGCCCTTTGTTTGCTTCCTTTCCTGGTTTGCATGCTGCCAGGCTTGTTGACAGTAAACTTGTTAGATGATCTCCCTGATGTTAAGATGAGGACCAAAAAGTGGGAGGTTAGACGTCTCTCGTGGGCACAGCAGGACACCAGCTTTTTTTTTTGTTCTAGAACTTTTCAAGAAGCCAAATGTTTAAAAAAGAATGAAAAGGAGCAGTTTGGTCGGTGGTAGCTACAGATTACTGTTGTCTGATGGTTGCTTTCCAGCCTACCTCTTGGCTAAATATATTGTCATTACACCGCTTGATGAATGTAGTTTCCAATGGAGAGTGTGACAAGACCTGTGAAGGAAGTCTGAGCGAGTAAAGTACAATCACAGAACTAAGCGTTACTCAATCCTCAGCCAACATAATGGCAACCAAGAAAACATCTGATATTTTAAAGTTTTTTTGCACTTCAAGTCATGATTTTCTCCCAGATACGATCAGAACAGTAATCAAAACCCTTTTTTTAAATTCACAAGTGAGTAATTTGCCTGTAAGGCTCTGGGATTTTTACAGTGTAGACAGATTCTACAAATTATAAGACATTTTCCATTCACGAGAGTGACAGTTCTTTTTCCTTTTCCTGGAAATAAATATAAAATGTAAAAAGAAACAAGTGAGCCCTGTAAGAACTGTACTTAAAGCTATGCATCCAAATAGAATAACACAGGTGTCTTTTTATAAGCTGATGTGAAGCTCCAGATGTTCTGAGTTTTGACCTGTATGTCTGCAACATCTGTTTTTTTTCTCAGTTAAACACAGACCTGTGAACGTTTTTATTGAATTCATATGCATTTATTGGAGTTTAAAGTGTTATTTAGCACTGAGCAGTGTCGATCTGTATAATATGATGTACAAATGGACGTTTTATAGCAACCTAATGTGGAATATTCCTTTTTGTATGTGACTTTAATAAAAAACTTTTCTTCCCTAGAACTTTGATCTGTAATGGTGCTTTTGTTTTTGCTTGAGTTCAGGATAGTTTCTCTATTAAACATTTATACTATATAAGATAAGACAACAAATAACACGAATAAAACAGAATAAAATGACTTTTTTTGCACAGAATGTCTTTTAAATGAATATAAACCCCCTTTCCAGGAAAGTTGGAATATTTTTCAAATTGCTTTGAAAACAAATGCCCGTGATATGTTAATTCACATGAATTTTGATTGAACTGACAAAAGTCCATAGAAAAGATTTTCAATAGCGATCAACTCAACTTTATTCTGTAAATACACAAATGCAGAATTTGATGGCTGCAACACACTCAACAAATTTTGAACAGAGTTAAAATAAGATTGAAACGTGAACAGAAAATTCATGTAACACTAATTTATAAGGCTCCACATGAAGCAGCTTATTTAGGAAGATGTGAGGTATCATAATGGGGTATAAAAGTAGCATCCATCAAGGCTGTCTTCACAAGTAAGGATCGGTTGTGGCTCATCCCTTTGTGCCCAGATTTGTGAGAGAATTGTTAGTTCAAAAGGAACATTTCTCAGCACTAGATTGCAGAGAATTCAGGTCTTTCCACATCTACACTGCGTAACATTGTGAGAAGATTTGGAATATTCAGAAACATCTTGGTGCATAAATTGAAAGGTTGGAATTCACTGATGACACTGACTGCATGATCTTTGAGCCCTCAGGTGACAGTGCTTAAGAAAGTGTCATGCTGCTGTGACAAATATAGTCACCCAGCCTTGGGAGTACTTTTAAAAGCTATTGTTACTTGACTGTCTGTCGCTGATCCAGACATGGAACCTTAAAAACTGTATAAGCAGCTTCCCCCTGGGATTAATAAAGGATTCTGATTCTGATTACACAAGAAGGAAGCCACACATCAACTCTATGCAGTAACACTGCTCAGGTCTCTAGACCCGAGCACATGGAATTAGGATGCATCAGTGCCCACTGCATGGAGTTGCATTTATGTGAAGATACCATTTACTTCTAGTTGTTTATTCTCTCGGCTGCTCTGTTGGGGTCGCCGCTGCTTGCATCCTCTTCTGTCACACCAGCCTTCTGCATGTCCTCCATCACCACATTCATGAACCTTCTTTGTGCTCTTTCTCTTTTTTTTCTCCTACCTGGCAGCTCCTTCTGCAAAATCCTTTGTATATCCGCTATATCTCATCAGTACATGCCCAAACCATCTCAACCTTGCTTCTCTGATTTTAAACCACTCAAGCTAAGCTGTCCCTCTGATGTACTTTTTTCTAATCCTGTCCATCCTGGTCACTCCCAGTCAAAATCTCAGCATCTTCAACTCTGCCATCTCCAGCTCCACCTCCTGTCTTTTTGTCAGTGCCACTGTCTCCAAACCATACTTCATAGCAGGTCTCACTACTGTCTTGTAAAACTTGCTCTTGTTAATCATTCCGTCACAAATCACCACCCACTCCACCCTGCCTGCCCTCTCTTCTTCACCTCCCTTGTGCTCTGTCCGTTGACTCTGAGGAGTACATTAAGATTTGTCCTTGTGTGTCCAGAGCTGTCTCCTATTAAAAATACATGGCATATCATAAAGAAGAGAGTCAGACAATGGACCATGGACTGTCGAGCAGCTGAAGTGTTTTACCAAGCAAAAATGGGGAAGATTTCCAAATGCAAACCTATAACAATTAGTAGCAATTCAAACAAATGTTATAAAAAGGAAAGGCAAATAGCACAATGATAAATGTGCCTCTCTCAACTTTTGTTGAGTGTGTTGCAGCCATCAAACTCTAAATTTGTGTATATTTACAAAATAAAATGGAGTTGGACTTTTTGCACTTTTGTCAATAAAATGAATTAATATATCAGATTTTTGTTATCCCAATTCTTCTGGAAATGTGGTTTTATACGAAAACTCTATAAAAGATTTATTTTTTTTTTAATTTGAAGATGACCCTGTATCTTTGAGTCTGTTCTTTCCACATTCAGCAGTAGAAGATGGTTAAACGTTGCAGTTACTTTTAGAATTTTTCACAGAAAAACACACATGCATTCCAAATAATGCTAGCACTACTATGCTTCAGAAGTGGCTCACAGAGACATTTTAATGAAAATAATGAAGTACACACTGAAGCATTCCAAGTATTGGCTACCTAGTTGAAGTGTGATTTTAATGTATTTTTACTTTAAGAGCTGACAAAACCTTGTTTGCACACACACACAAAACAGGAGGCCTTGTTTTCTGTACATAAGCCAAAAATCCTCACTGGAAATGAACATCACAGCACCTTCAGCTGCTCCCTTATATTCTCCCCAAGGTTAGATTTAACTGCAGTGGCAATTTGGCAGAGCTTTTACGCCGGATGCCATTCCTAATGCAAGGGGCTTGTGTGCCCACCAGGAAATCACGAGGTAGGTTAATATTTATTGATATGGTGCAACAGTGACACCATGTGGTCAAAATTAATACTGCAAGGACAGCATTTTGTGACCTTTTTTGTTTTGTTTTTTAATCTTCACCTTTTTTATTAAGATGGCAGAAAATTGCCTTCAAGATTTGAAAAATGTGGAGTTTAAGCAGACCTCAATGTTTAAAAGAAACATTCAATAAGGCACCAACATAAACATTTATTTACAATATACCAGCTGTTGGGACAAAGGAAAGAATGGGGAGAGCATATTTAATTTAAAAGTAACAACATTATTCTAAAACCCTGGAACTGCCACAGCTGATTAGAACACTTTGGTTTTAAGTGTGTATTTGGACACAGGTACAGGTAAGAAGAATAACAGTGAGTGAAGATGCAGCTATATGCTACCTATCAAAATGTACTACTCAAAGAAATTAAGGGAACACTTGATCATCTCAGTGTAACACCAAGTCAGTTAAACTTCAGGAACATCATCTGTTAAGTTAGGAAGTATAAACCATTCTGAATCCATTACACCTGTTTTGGTGTAAATGAAAGTGAAAGCATGTGCACTGGAGAGGCAACAAGACAACCCCCCAAAAAGAGAATGGTTTTGCGGGTGGTGGAAGCAGATCTTTGCACTCGCCTTATCCCTACTGACTGATTTTTCTCTTGTTTATGTTTTTGTTAGTGTCCTTGCCACTACTGTTTGTACCAGACAGATCCTGAAGTCCATTCTGGTTGCACGGCCTCTCCAGGATGGCTTGTCCATACATGTCATCTCTCAGTACATCTTGGGAGTGTGGAGGGAATAGCAGGAAATGGGTCACTGCATGGGGAGGGCAGGTCCGTGGAGGGGCATTACCTCAGTGGCAGGACTGATATCTGCTCCTTTGTGCAAGGATGAACAGCACGAGCACTGCCAGAGCCCTACACAATGACCTCCAATGGGCTTCTCATGTGCACATCACTCATATACTGTAATGATCGATATGTAATGATGAAACAGAACAAGACAGAATAAAAAGCCTCACAGCAAATAATTGGTCTTTAGAGGAAAAGTGTCTTAAGTCTGTTTGAACAGTCGTTGACCCTTGTATGAGTCTAGTGTGGTTTCAGTCCACCACAAACAATCCTGCAAGAATCCAACTTTCTGTAGTTCTCATCTTCCCGTCCAGTCTGTAGTTTCTAATTTTCGGTCTCTTTAAGTCAGTTTGTGAATTTTCAGACTGCTCTCAGCAAAGCTTAAAGTTTGCTCACAATGTGTAAGAAAGTTCTGCTTTCTGAGCGACTGAGAGCACTGCTGCTCCAGCTGAGAAGGGTCCTTTGAATTCTTTGGTTTGTGTTGCATATAACCTTAAAAACTACTATGAGGCATCATCATTTGTTAGGAAAATAACCTCTGACCTTCCACCCCCCGAAACACATATAGAGCTGACACTGAGTCGACATGAAGCATATGCATTGTTACAAACAATGGAAGGAGGTTATCATGCTCTGATGCAGCTGCTGCTGTTGTACTCCAACATTCTAAGCACCAATGACAGTGAAGATATTTCAGACATCTTCAGACTTCATGTTTTGCCTGAAGGTGCTCAGAGTGTTTCTTTGTGCAAGCAGACACTGACATTTTTTATTTCTTAAGGATGCATTATCTTTTAACTGAATAATAATGTATTTCTGAGGCCTCTCATGTACTTTATGTGTGGGTTGTTGCAGCGTGCATTACCTTGGACCTCTATCACAAGAATTTCTCATTCCAGCACATTTAAAATGCTACTGAGATAAATGGAGAGTAAGCACTAAATACACCCCACCAAAACTGAGTGATTTCAAAATCACAGCCTGCAATTAGGAAAACATGAGTTTACAGGAAAGCACAATCTAACCCATTATGTCAAATGTTTTTCTTTATGTATCCTGATACGGATCAATTATCTGTTGAGCTTTCACCTGATTATTTAGCACCACATTAAGTTCAAGGATACGCCTGGTGTTATTGGTTTTGTTTATTTGCTCTGTCAACCTCAAGCTCACTGCTCCTCCTGACACAAGTCTTATGTTTAAGTTGAGCTGAGTGTAGAGAGGTTGTACGGCATGTGTGTGTGTTGGAGTGGGTTTTGGGTGTGTGGAGGCTAAAGCCACGCTTTCCCAGGCATACACAATGCATGCACTCTAGGGGAGGTGCATGTATATGGGGGGCCTCTGTCCACCACTACAGCCTACATGTTTCACACACATATGAACACAGGGGTGAATGCCATGTTCACTCTTCAGCCTTTTGGCATGGCTGGGTGTTTGTGTGTTTGTGTGTTTGTATTTCTAATGTTCCCAATAAAACTGGGATCGTGACATTTTAGGATGTTATTTAAGGCTAGATGAGGTTTGGCATGAGGGGTTCTGGTACAGCTTCACCTACTTCTAGTCTTCACTTAGAGGGGAAAAAAGTCTAGAGTTAAAAACTTTTGGGCATCTTAGCTGTTAGAACATGTTTTGGCAACAAAAACTGTTCAGTAAACCACAGCTCTGGCTTGAATTTTACCTGTTTAGGTTAGTGTCAGGTTTAGGTTGAAGTTAGACCTCCTTAATCCTTCCTGGATGATTCTTAGGGTTTTTGCGCAAGAGGTTCCATGATTTGCTGTGGCATACTCCATTTCCCACACAGTGGTGGTCCACCCCTTCTGCTCTGGTAAACCAGTTATAGAGACATTAGACTTACATGGCGGTGAAAGAGTTAACCATCATTATCATCATGTAACTGATGCTCATTTATGTACACACTCACTGGCCACTTCATTGGTATACCTGTTCAGCTTCTCGTTAATCAGCCATCACATGGTAACAACTGGACTTGGGGCAGCTGTGGCTCAGGAGATAGAGCAGGTTGCTTTCCAACAAGAAGGTTGGTGGTTCAGTCCCTGGCTTCTCCAGTTCTTGGACAAGACACCGACCCCCATATTGCTCCCAATGCAGCCATCGGAGTGTGAATGTGTGAGTGATAGTTAAATGTGCTTAAAGGCATAGAATAAAGCACTGTATGAGTGTATGGGTGAATGAGGCTTGTAGTAAAAAGTGCTTTGAGTCCTTAGAGTAGAAAAGTGCTATATAACACCAGTCCATTTACCACTTTGGCATGTAGACGTGGTCCAGACAATCTACTGACATTCAAACCAAGCATCAGAATGGGAAAGAAAGGTGTTTTTTTCAGAGAATGGTCTGAAAAGGGGAAAAAAATCCAGTGAGTGGCAGTTCCCTGGATGAAAATACCTTGTTATACCAGAAGTCAGAGGAGAATGGCCAGAATACTTTGAGCTGATAGGAAGGCAACAGTAACTCAAATAACCACTGCAGCTCAGAGGAGCACCTCTGAACACACAACACATTGAGTCTTGAAGTAGATGGACTACGGCAGCAGAAGAACACACTGGATGTCACTCTCAGCAGCTAAGAACAAGAAAATGGGGCTACAATTCACACAGCCTCACAATGATTGGACAATAGACTATTGAAAAAAAAATGTCTGGCCTGATGCGTCTCAATTTCTGCTGTGACATTCAAATGGTAGGGATCAGAATTTAGCGTAAACAACATAAAAGCATGCATCCTTCCTGCCTTGTATCAATGATTCAGTGTGCTGGTGGTGTCATGGTGTAGGGGATATTTTATTGGCACACTCTGACTCTGTGCCCCTTAGTCCAATTGAGCATTTTTCAGATACTCCAGCCTACCTGAGTACTGATGCTGACCATGTCCATCCCTTCATGACCACAGTGTACCCAGCTTCTGGTGGCTACGTCCAGCAGGATAACCTGCCATGTCACAAAGCTTAGATCATCTCAGACTGGTTTCTCAAACATGACAATGATCTTACTATACTCAAATGGCCTCCACAGTCACCAGATCTCAATCCAATGGAACAGCTTTGGGATGTGATGAAATATGAGATTCATATCACAAATGTGCAGCTGACAAATCTGGAGCAGTTGTGTGATGCTATCATGTCAATATGGTGTAAAATTTCTGAGGAATACTCTTTGTTCTGAAGGTAAAAAGGGGTCCAATCTGGTATTTACCAAGGTGTAACTAGCTGATAAATGTTATTTATTCAGTTTTAAAATGGTTTCGGGGCTACAAATTACTGTTTTTTCAGTTAAGCTACCACTCTCATGATGAATCATTTGGCCATTGAAAATTTTGGGGGGAAAACGTAACTACAAGTCAAGCTGATGTTGTGTGATGTGTGTAAATTGGTAAGAAAAAGTTTTAGAACAGTAATTCTCACATTTGAGAGTAGCTCTCTATTTGTATTGTGTCTTAAACAGATTTAAGCAGTGTTGGATTAATTGTTACAGCTCTTCTTATGAGTAACTGCCGAGGAAGTGAATGCACGTCATAGACTGTGTCTTGCTGATACATTGTCAGACTGATTTTATGACTCATTAACTCCTTCAGTATGATACTTAACACTGTGTTTCAGTCTTTTTTCCTTATTAGCACCTGAGTGCTAAAAAGAAGACCTTTCTTTGTTTTCTCTCTCAAGCCTCACACTGAACTGAGATCTGCTGCCTGCATCGAACACACTGCACAAATAAAAGTGCTTTATTGCACTTTCGCAAGGCACTGTAATTGTGCTGTAAAGTATTTATCCCTCTTGAACGTTTCCACATTTTGTCACATTACAACCACAAATGTAAATGTGTTTATCGGGATTTTATACGATAGACCAAAACAAAGTAGTGCATAATTGTGAAATGGGAAGAAACAGCGTCATGGTTTTCAAAAATGTTTACAAATAAAAATCTGAAAAGTGTGGTGTGCATATGTATGCAGCCCCCTTTACTCTGATGCGCCTAAATAAAATCCAGAGCAGTAAACTGCCTTCAGAAGTCAAATAAGCAGTAAAAAGAGTCTGCTTGTGTGTACAGCTGTTCTGTGAAGGCCTCAGAGGTTTGTTAGAAAACATTAGTAAACAAACGACATCAGAAAGCTTAAGGAACAGGGAAACAGTTGTGGAGGGGTTTAAAGCAGGCTTAGGTTATTAAAAAATATCCCCAGCTTTGAACATCTCACAGAGCACTGTTCATCATCTGAAAATGGAAAGAGTATGTACCTAAACTGACAGGCCGGGCAAGAAGAGCATTAATCAGAGAGTCAGCCAAGAGGCCCGTAGTAACTCTGGAGGAGCTGCAGAGATCCACAGCTCAGGTGGGAGAATCTGGCTACAGGAAAACTATTAGTCATGCACTCCACAAATCTGGCCTTTATGGAAGAGTGACAAGTAGAAAGCCATAGGAGGTCCCGTTTGCACTTTGCCACAAGCCATGTGGGGGGCAGAGCAAACATGTTAAAGAAGGTGTTCTGGTCTATATCCAAGTATTTTTTATTATTTTTCAGACAGATAAACACACAAACATACAATGTTGTCACCCCGTCCCTCCCCAAGATACCAGACCTTACAAGCATTATTGTTAATTATTGTCTGACTTATTCATATATGTTTTCTCGAACCTGAAGGGAAAAAAATGAAGAGAAAACAATTTAATACTGTATATTGAGAGTGACCAATGGGTCATTGGGTAATAGTCGTTCAAAATAACACAATCATGAATCAATATCACTGGCAGACAAATTGTGAACAAAATTTATAAATGGTTGCCAGGAAGCATAAAATTTTTCAACAGACCCTCTGATGGTAAACTTAATCTTTTCTAAGTGAATATGGCTCATAACGTCTCTGATCCACTGGCCAAATGTTGGAGGTCAAGCGTCCTTCCATTTAGTAAGAATAAGTCTTCTGGCCAGCAATGAGAAATACGCAATCATATTTGAGTCAAGTTTGTTCGGAAAGGAGTCGGGGGGGTCACACCGAACAATGAGATCAAAGGGGTTGGATAGATTGTTTGCCTTGTTATTTCAGAGTAAGCCTCAAAGATCGAGCTCCAGAATCCGTGTAGTTTGGGACAGGACCAAAACATGTGTAGCAGTGTGGCTGGAGCTGTCTTACATCTGTCACATGTGGGATCCAGGTCTGTCTTAATCCTTGACAGTTTATCCTTTGACCAGTGGAGGTGATGCACCACTTTAAATTGT